>JAVLUX010000007.1:51793964-52021464 GCA_032164185.1 Moxostoma hubbsi | reverse complement strand
AACCCTAACCCTAACCCTAACCCTAACCCTAACCCTAACCCTAACCCTAACCCTAACCCTAACCCTAACCCTAACCCTAACCCTAACCCTAACCCTAACCCTAACCCTAACCCTAACCCTAACCCTAACCCTAACCCTAACCCTAACCCTAACCCTAACCCTAACCCTAACCCTAACCCTAACCCTAACCCTAACCCTAACCCTAACCCTAACCCTAACCCTAACCCTAACCCTAACCCTAACCCTAACCCTAACCCTAACCCTAACCCTAACCCTAACCCTAACCCTAACCCTAACCCTAACCCTAACCCTAACCCTAACCCTAACCCTAACCCTAACCCTAACCCTAACCCTAACCCTAACCCTAACCCTAACCCTAACCCTAACCCTAACCCTAACCCTAACCCTAACCCTAACCCTAACCCTAACCCTAACCCTAACCCTAACCCTAACCCTAACCCTAACCCTAACCCTAACCCTAACCCTAACCCTAACCCTAACCCTAACCCTAACCCTAACCCTAACCCTAACCCTAACCCTAACCCTAACCCTAACCCTAACCCTAACCCTAACCCTAACCCTAACCCTAACCCTAACCCTAACCCTAACCCTAACCCTAACCCTAACCCTAACCCTAACCCTAACCCTAACCCTAACCCTAACCCTAACCCTAACCCTAACCCTAACCCTAACCCTAACCCTAACCCTAACCCTAACCCTAACCCTAACCCTAACCCTAACCCTAACCCTAACCCTAACCCTAACCCTAACCCTAACCCTAACCCTAACCCTAACCCTAACCCTAACCCTAACCCTAACCCTAACCCTAACCCTAACCCTAACCCTAACCCTAACCCTAACCCTAACCCTAACCCTAACCCTAACCCTAACCCTAACCCTAACCCTAACCCTAACCCTAACCCTAACCCTAACCCTAACCCTAACCCTAACCCTAACCCTAACCCTAACCCTAACCCTAACCCTAACCCTAACCCTAACCCTAACCCTAACCCTAACCCTAACCCTAACCCTAACCCTAACCCTAACCCTAACCCTAACCCTAACCCTAACCCTAACCCTAACCCTAACCCTAACCCTAACCCTAACCCTAACCCTAACCCTAACCCTAACCCTAACCCTAACCCTAACCCTAACCCTAACCCTAACCCTAACCCTAACCCTAACCCTAACCCTAACCCTAACCCTAACCCTAACCCTAACCCTAACCCTAACCCTAACCCTAACCCTAACCCTAACCCTAACCCTAACCCTAACCCTAACCCTAACCCTAACCCTAACCCTAACCCTAACCCTAACCCTAACCCTAACCCTAACCCTAACCCTAACCCTAACCCTAACCCTAACCCTAACCCTAACCCTAACCCTAACCCTAACCCTAACCCTAACCCTAACCCTAACCCTAACCCTAACCCTAACCCTAACCCTAACCCTAACCCTAACCCTAACCCTAACCCTAACCCTAACCCTAACCCTAACCCTAACCCTAACCCTAACCCTAACCCTAACCCTAACCCTAACCCTAACCCTAACCCTAACCCTAACCCTAACCCTAACCCTAACCCTAACCCTAACCCTAACCCTAACCCTAACCCTAACCCTAACCCTAACCCTAACCCTAACCCTAACCCTAACCCTAACCCTAACCCTAACCCTAACCCTAACCCTAACCCTAACCCTAACCCTAACCCTAACCCTAACCCTAACCCTAACCCTAACCCTAACCCTAACCCTAACCCTAACCCTAACCCTAACCCTAACCCTAACCCTAACCCTAACCCTAACCCTAACCCTAACCCTAACCCTAACCCTAACCCTAACCCTAACCCTAACCCTAACCCTAACCCTAACCCTAACCCTAACCCTAACCCTAACCCTAACCCTAACCCTAACCCTAACCCTAACCCTAACCCTAACCCTAACCCTAACCCTAACCCTAACCCTAACCCTAACCCTAACCCTAACCCTAACCCTAACCCTAACCCTAACCCTAACCCTAACCCTAACCCTAACCCTAACCCTAACCCTAACCCTAACCCTAACCCTAACCCTAACCCTAACCCTAACCCTAACCCTAACCCTAACCCTAACCCTAACCCTAACCCTAACCCTAACCCTAACCCTAACCCTAACCCTAACCCTAACCCTAACCCTAACCCTAACCCTAACCCTAACCCTAACCCTAACCCTAACCCTAACCCTAACCCTAACCCTAACCCTAACCCTAACCCTAACCCTAACCCTAACCCTAACCCTAACCCTAACCCTAACCCTAACCCTAACCCTAACCCTAACCCTAACCCTAACCCTAACCCTAACCCTAACCCTAACCCTAACCCTAACCCTAACCCTAACCCTAACCCTAACCCTAACCCTAACCCTAACCCTAACCCTAACCCTAACCCTAACCCTAACCCTAACCCTAACCCTAACCCTAACCCTAACCCTAACCCTAACCCTAACCCTAACCCTAACCCTAACCCTAACCCTAACCCTAACCCTAACCCTAACCCTAACCCTAACCCTAACCCTAACCCTAACCCTAACCCTAACCCTAACCCTAACCCTAACCCTAACCCTAACCCTAACCCTAACCCTAACCCTAACCCTAACCCTAACCCTAACCCTAACCCTAACCCTAACCCTAACCCTAACCCTAACCCTAACCCTAACCCTAACCCTAACCCTAACCCTAACCCTAACCCTAACCCTAACCCTAACCCTAACCCTAACCCTAACCCTAACCCTAACCCTAACCCTAACCCTAACCCTAACCCTAACCCTAACCCTAACCCTAACCCTAACCCTAACCCTAACCCTAACCCTAACCCTAACCCTAACCCTAACCCTAACCCTAACCCTAACCCTAACCCTAACCCTAACCCTAACCCTAACCCTAACCCTAACCCTAACCCTAACCCTAACCCTAACCCTAACCCTAACCCTAACCCTAACCCTAACCCTAACCCTAACCCTAACCCTAACCCTAACCCTAACCCTAACCCTAACCCTAACCCTAACCCTAACCCTAACCCTAACCCTAACCCTAACCCTAACCCTAACCCTAACCCTAACCCTAACCCTAACCCTAACCCTAACCCTAACCCTAACCCTAACCCTAACCCTAACCCTAACCCTAACCCTAACCCTAACCCTAACCCTAACCCTAACCCTAACCCTAACCCTAACCCTAACCCTAACCCTAACCCTAACCCTAACCCTAACCCTAACCCTAACCCTAACCCTAACCCTAACCCTAACCCTAACCCTAACCCTAACCCTAACCCTAACCCTAACCCTAACCCTAACCCTAACCCTAACCCTAACCCTAACCCTAACCCTAACCCTAACCCTAACCCTAACCCTAACCCTAACCCTAACCCTAACCCTAACCCTAACCCTAACCCTAACCCTAACCCTAACCCTAACCCTAACCCTAACCCTAACCCTAACCCTAACCCTAACCCTAACCCTAACCCTAACCCTAACCCTAACCCTAACCCTAACCCTAACCCTAACCCTAACCCTAACCCTAACCCTAACCCTAACCCTAACCCTAACCCTAACCCTAACCCTAACCCTAACCCTAACCCTAACCCTAACCCTAACCCTAACCCTAACCCTAACCCTAACCCTAACCCTAACCCTAACCCTAACCCTAACCCTAACCCTAACCCTAACCCTAACCCTAACCCTAACCCTAACCCTAACCCTAACCCTAACCCTAACCCTAACCCTAACCCTAACCCTAACCCTAACCCTAACCCTAACCCTAACCCTAACCCTAACCCTAACCCTAACCCTAACCCTAACCCTAACCCTAACCCTAACCCTAACCCTAACCCTAACCCTAACCCTAACCCTAACCCTAACCCTAACCCTAACCCTAACCCTAACCCTAACCCTAACCCTAACCCTAACCCTAACCCTAACCCTAACCCTAACCCTAACCCTAACCCTAACCCTAACCCTAACCCTAACCCTAACCCTAACCCTAACCCTAACCCTAACCCTAACCCTAACCCTAACCCTAACCCTAACCCTAACCCTAACCCTAACCCTAACCCTAACCCTAACCCTAACCCTAACCCTAACCCTAACCCTAACCCTAACCCTAACCCTAACCCTAACCCTAACCCTAACCCTAACCCTAACCCTAACCCTAACCCTAACCCTAACCCTAACCCTAACCCTAACCCTAACCCTAACCCTAACCCTAACCCTAACCCTAACCCTAACCCTAACCCTAACCCTAACCCTAACCCTAACCCTAACCCTAACCCTAACCCTAACCCTAACCCTAACCCTAACCCTAACCCTAACCCTAACCCTAACCCTAACCCTAACCCTAACCCTAACCCTAACCCTAACCCTAACCCTAACCCTAACCCTAACCCTAACCCTAACCCTAACCCTAACCCTAACCCTAACCCTAACCCTAACCCTAACCCTAACCCTAACCCTAACCCTAACCCTAACCCTAACCCTAACCCTAACCCTAACCCTAACCCTAACCCTAACCCTAACCCTAACCCTAACCCTAACCCTAACCCTAACCCTAACCCTAACCCTAACCCTAACCCTAACCCTAACCCTAACCCTAACCCTAACCCTAACCCTAACCCTAACCCTAACCCTAACCCTAACCCTAACCCTAACCCTAACCCTAACCCTAACCCTAACCCTAACCCTAACCCTAACCCTAACCCTAACCCTAACCCTAACCCTAACCCTAACCCTAACCCTAACCCTAACCCTAACCCTAACCCTAACCCTAACCCTAACCCTAACCCTAACCCTAACCCTAACCCTAACCCTAACCCTAACCCTAACCCTAACCCTAACCCTAACCCTAACCCTAACCCTAACCCTAACCCTAACCCTAACCCTAACCCTAACCCTAACCCTAACCCTAACCCTAACCCTAACCCTAACCCTAACCCTAACCCTAACCCTAACCCTAACCCTAACCCTAACCCTAACCCTAACCCTAACCCTAACCCTAACCCTAACCCTAACCCTAACCCTAACCCTAACCCTAACCCTAACCCTAACCCTAACCCTAACCCTAACCCTAACCCTAACCCTAACCCTAACCCTAACCCTAACCCTAACCCTAACCCTAACCCTAACCCTAACCCTAACCCTAACCCTAACCCTAACCCTAACCCTAACCCTAACCCTAACCCTAACCCTAACCCTAACCCTAACCCTAACCCTAACCCTAACCCTAACCCTAACCCTAACCCTAACCCTAACCCTAACCCTAACCCTAACCCTAACCCTAACCCTAACCCTAACCCTAACCCTAACCCTAACCCTAACCCTAACCCTAACCCTAACCCTAACCCTAACCCTAACCCTAACCCTAACCCTAACCCTAACCCTAACCCTAACCCTAACCCTAACCCTAACCCTAACCCTAACCCTAACCCTAACCCTAACCCTAACCCTAACCCTAACCCTAACCCTAACCCTAACCCTAACCCTAACCCTAACCCTAACCCTAACCCTAACCCTAACCCTAACCCTAACCCTAACCCTAACCCTAACCCTAACCCTAACCCTAACCCTAACCCTAACCCTAACCCTAACCCTAACCCTAACCCTAACCCTAACCCTAACCCTAACCCTAACCCTAACCCTAACCCTAACCCTAACCCTAACCCTAACCCTAACCCTAACCCTAACCCTAACCCTAACCCTAACCCTAACCCTAACCCTAACCCTAACCCTAACCCTAACCCTAACCCTAACCCTAACCCTAACCCTAACCCTAACCCTAACCCTAACCCTAACCCTAACCCTAACCCTAACCCTAACCCTAACCCTAACCCTAACCCTAACCCTAACCCTAACCCTAACCCTAACCCTAACCCTAACCCTAACCCTAACCCTAACCCTAACCCTAACCCTAACCCTAACCCTAACCCTAACCCTAACCCTAACCCTAACCCTAACCCTAACCCTAACCCTAACCCTAACCCTAACCCTAACCCTAACCCTAACCCTAACCCTAACCCTAACCCTAACCCTAACCCTAACCCTAACCCTAACCCTAACCCTAACCCTAACCCTAACCCTAACCCTAACCCTAACCCTAACCCTAACCCTAACCCTAACCCTAACCCTAACCCTAACCCTAACCCTAACCCTAACCCTAACCCTAACCCTAACCCTAACCCTAACCCTAACCCTAACCCTAACCCTAACCCTAACCCTAACCCTAACCCTAACCCTAACCCTAACCCTAACCCTAACCCTAACCCTAACCCTAACCCTAACCCTAACCCTAACCCTAACCCTAACCCTAACCCTAACCCTAACCCTAACCCTAACCCTAACCCTAACCCTAACCCTAACCCTAACCCTAACCCTAACCCTAACCCTAACCCTAACCCTAACCCTAACCCTAACCCTAACCCTAACCCTAACCCTAACCCTAACCCTAACCCTAACCCTAACCCTAACCCTAACCCTAACCCTAACCCTAACCCTAACCCTAACCCTAACCCTAACCCTAACCCTAACCCTAACCCTAACCCTAACCCTAACCCTAACCCTAACCCTAACCCTAACCCTAACCCTAACCCTAACCCTAACCCTAACCCTAACCCTAACCCTAACCCTAACCCTAACCCTAACCCTAACCCTAACCCTAACCCTAACCCTAACCCTAACCCTAACCCTAACCCTAACCCTAACCCTAACCCTAACCCTAACCCTAACCCTAACCCTAACCCTAACCCTAACCCTAACCCTAACCCTAACCCTAACCCTAACCCTAACCCTAACCCTAACCCTAACCCTAACCCTAACCCTAACCCTAACCCTAACCCTAACCCTAACCCTAACCCTAACCCTAACCCTAACCCTAACCCTAACCCTAACCCTAACCCTAACCCTAACCCTAACCCTAACCCTAACCCTAACCCTAACCCTAACCCTAACCCTAACCCTAACCCTAACCCTAACCCTAACCCTAACCCTAACCCTAACCCTAACCCTAACCCTAACCCTAACCCTAACCCTAACCCTAACCCTAACCCTAACCCTAACCCTAACCCTAACCCTAACCCTAACCCTAACCCTAACCCTAACCCTAACCCTAACCCTAACCCTAACCCTAACCCTAACCCTAACCCTAACCCTAACCCTAACCCTAACCCTAACCCTAACCCTAACCCTAACCCTAACCCTAACCCTAACCCTAACCCTAACCCTAACCCTAACCCTAACCCTAACCCTAACCCTAACCCTAACCCTAACCCTAACCCTAACCCTAACCCTAACCCTAACCCTAACCCTAACCCTAACCCTAACCCTAACCCTAACCCTAACCCTAACCCTAACCCTAACCCTAACCCTAACCCTAACCCTAACCCTAACCCTAACCCTAACCCTAACCCTAACCCTAACCCTAACCCTAACCCTAACCCTAACCCTAACCCTAACCCTAACCCTAACCCTAACCCTAACCCTAACCCTAACCCTAACCCTAACCCTAACCCTAACCCTAACCCTAACCCTAACCCTAACCCTAACCCTAACCCTAACCCTAACCCTAACCCTAACCCTAACCCTAACCCTAACCCTAACCCTAACCCTAACCCTAACCCTAACCCTAACCCTAACCCTAACCCTAACCCTAACCCTAACCCTAACCCTAACCCTAACCCTAACCCTAACCCTAACCCTAACCCTAACCCTAACCCTAACCCTAACCCTAACCCTAACCCTAACCCTAACCCTAACCCTAACCCTAACCCTAACCCTAACCCTAACCCTAACCCTAACCCTAACCCTAACCCTAACCCTAACCCTAACCCTAACCCTAACCCTAACCCTAACCCTAACCCTAACCCTAACCCTAACCCTAACCCTAACCCTAACCCTAACCCTAACCCTAACCCTAACCCTAACCCTAACCCTAACCCTAACCCTAACCCTAACCCTAACCCTAACCCTAACCCTAACCCTAACCCTAACCCTAACCCTAACCCTAACCCTAACCCTAACCCTAACCCTAACCCTAACCCTAACCCTAACCCTAACCCTAACCCTAACCCTAACCCTAACCCTAACCCTAACCCTAACCCTAACCCTAACCCTAACCCTAACCCTAACCCTAACCCTAACCCTAACCCTAACCCTAACCCTAACCCTAACCCTAACCCTAACCCTAACCCTAACCCTAACCCTAACCCTAACCCTAACCCTAACCCTAACCCTAACCCTAACCCTAACCCTAACCCTAACCCTAACCCTAACCCTAACCCTAACCCTAACCCTAACCCTAACCCTAACCCTAACCCTAACCCTAACCCTAACCCTAACCCTAACCCTAACCCTAACCCTAACCCTAACCCTAACCCTAACCCTAACCCTAACCCTAACCCTAACCCTAACCCTAACCCTAACCCTAACCCTAACCCTAACCCTAACCCTAACCCTAACCCTAACCCTAACCCTAACCCTAACCCTAACCCTAACCCTAACCCTAACCCTAACCCTAACCCTAACCCTAACCCTAACCCTAACCCTAACCCTAACCCTAACCCTAACCCTAACCCTAACCCTAACCCTAACCCTAACCCTAACCCTAACCCTAACCCTAACCCTAACCCTAACCCTAACCCTAACCCTAACCCTAACCCTAACCCTAACCCTAACCCTAACCCTAACCCTAACCCTAACCCTAACCCTAACCCTAACCCTAACCCTAACCCTAACCCTAACCCTAACCCTAACCCTAACCCTAACCCTAACCCTAACCCTAACCCTAACCCTAACCCTAACCCTAACCCTAACCCTAACCCTAACCCTAACCCTAACCCTAACCCTAACCCTAACCCTAACCCTAACCCTAACCCTAACCCTAACCCTAACCCTAACCCTAACCCTAACCCTAACCCTAACCCTAACCCTAACCCTAACCCTAACCCTAACCCTAACCCTAACCCTAACCCTAACCCTAACCCTAACCCTAACCCTAACCCTAACCCTAACCCTAACCCTAACCCTAACCCTAACCCTAACCCTAACCCTAACCCTAACCCTAACCCTAACCCTAACCCTAACCCTAACCCTAACCCTAACCCTAACCCTAACCCTAACCCTAACCCTAACCCTAACCCTAACCCTAACCCTAACCCTAACCCTAACCCTAACCCTAACCCTAACCCTAACCCTAACCCTAACCCTAACCCTAACCCTAACCCTAACCCTAACCCTAACCCTAACCCTAACCCTAACCCTAACCCTAACCCTAACCCTAACCCTAACCCTAACCCTAACCCTAACCCTAACCCTAACCCTAACCCTAACCCTAACCCTAACCCTAACCCTAACCCTAACCCTAACCCTAACCCTAACCCTAACCCTAACCCTAACCCTAACCCTAACCCTAACCCTAACCCTAACCCTAACCCTAACCCTAACCCTAACCCTAACCCTAACCCTAACCCTAACCCTAACCCTAACCCTAACCCTAACCCTAACCCTAACCCTAACCCTAACCCTAACCCTAACCCTAACCCTAACCCTAACCCTAACCCTAACCCTAACCCTAACCCTAACCCTAACCCTAACCCTAACCCTAACCCTAACCCTAACCCTAACCCTAACCCTAACCCTAACCCTAACCCTAACCCTAACCCTAACCCTAACCCTAACCCTAACCCTAACCCTAACCCTAACCCTAACCCTAACCCTAACCCTAACCCTAACCCTAACCCTAACCCTAACCCTAACCCTAACCCTAACCCTAACCCTAACCCTAACCCTAACCCTAACCCTAACCCTAACCCTAACCCTAACCCTAACCCTAACCCTAACCCTAACCCTAACCCTAACCCTAACCCTAACCCTAACCCTAACCCTAACCCTAACCCTAACCCTAACCCTAACCCTAACCCTAACCCTAACCCTAACCCTAACCCTAACCCTAACCCTAACCCTAACCCTAACCCTAACCCTAACCCTAACCCTAACCCTAACCCTAACCCTAACCCTAACCCTAACCCTAACCCTAACCCTAACCCTAACCCTAACCCTAACCCTAACCCTAACCCTAACCCTAACCCTAACCCTAACCCTAACCCTAACCCTAACCCTAACCCTAACCCTAACCCTAACCCTAACCCTAACCCTAACCCTAACCCTAACCCTAACCCTAACCCTAACCCTAACCCTAACCCTAACCCTAACCCTAACCCTAACCCTAACCCTAACCCTAACCCTAACCCTAACCCTAACCCTAACCCTAACCCTAACCCTAACCCTAACCCTAACCCTAACCCTAACCCTAACCCTAACCCTAACCCTAACCCTAACCCTAACCCTAACCCTAACCCTAACCCTAACCCTAACCCTAACCCTAACCCTAACCCTAACCCTAACCCTAACCCTAACCCTAACCCTAACCCTAACCCTAACCCTAACCCTAACCCTAACCCTAACCCTAACCCTAACCCTAACCCTAACCCTAACCCTAACCCTAACCCTAACCCTAACCCTAACCCTAACCCTAACCCTAACCCTAACCCTAACCCTAACCCTAACCCTAACCCTAACCCTAACCCTAACCCTAACCCTAACCCTAACCCTAACCCTAACCCTAACCCTAACCCTAACCCTAACCCTAACCCTAACCCTAACCCTAACCCTAACCCTAACCCTAACCCTAACCCTAACCCTAACCCTAACCCTAACCCTAACCCTAACCCTAACCCTAACCCTAACCCTAACCCTAACCCTAACCCTAACCCTAACCCTAACCCTAACCCTAACCCTAACCCTAACCCTAACCCTAACCCTAACCCTAACCCTAACCCTAACCCTAACCCTAACCCTAACCCTAACCCTAACCCTAACCCTAACCCTAACCCTAACCCTAACCCTAACCCTAACCCTAACCCTAACCCTAACCCTAACCCTAACCCTAACCCTAACCCTAACCCTAACCCTAACCCTAACCCTAACCCTAACCCTAACCCTAACCCTAACCCTAACCCTAACCCTAACCCTAACCCTAACCCTAACCCTAACCCTAACCCTAACCCTAACCCTAACCCTAACCCTAACCCTAACCCTAACCCTAACCCTAACCCTAACCCTAACCCTAACCCTAACCCTAACCCTAACCCTAACCCTAACCCTAACCCTAACCCTAACCCTAACCCTAACCCTAACCCTAACCCTAACCCTAACCCTAACCCTAACCCTAACCCTAACCCTAACCCTAACCCTAACCCTAACCCTAACCCTAACCCTAACCCTAACCCTAACCCTAACCCTAACCCTAACCCTAACCCTAACCCTAACCCTAACCCTAACCCTAACCCTAACCCTAACCCTAACCCTAACCCTAACCCTAACCCTAACCCTAACCCTAACCCTAACCCTAACCCTAACCCTAACCCTAACCCTAACCCTAACCCTAACCCTAACCCTAACCCTAACCCTAACCCTAACCCTAACCCTAACCCTAACCCTAACCCTAACCCTAACCCTAACCCTAACCCTAACCCTAACCCTAACCCTAACCCTAACCCTAACCCTAACCCTAACCCTAACCCTAACCCTAACCCTAACCCTAACCCTAACCCTAACCCTAACCCTAACCCTAACCCTAACCCTAACCCTAACCCTAACCCTAACCCTAACCCTAACCCTAACCCTAACCCTAACCCTAACCCTAACCCTAACCCTAACCCTAACCCTAACCCTAACCCTAACCCTAACCCTAACCCTAACCCTAACCCTAACCCTAACCCTAACCCTAACCCTAACCCTAACCCTAACCCTAACCCTAACCCTAACCCTAACCCTAACCCTAACCCTAACCCTAACCCTAACCCTAACCCTAACCCTAACCCTAACCCTAACCCTAACCCTAACCCTAACCCTAACCCTAACCCTAACCCTAACCCTAACCCTAACCCTAACCCTAACCCTAACCCTAACCCTAACCCTAACCCTAACCCTAACCCTAACCTAACCCTAACCCTAACCCTAACCCTAACCCTAACCCTAACCCTAACCCTAACCCTAACCCTAACCCTAACCCTAACCTAACCCTAACCCTAACCCTAACCCTAACCCTAACCCTAACCCTAACCCTAACCCTAACCCTAACCCTAACCCTAACCCTAACCCTAACCCTAACCCTAACCCTAACCCTAACCCTAACCCTAACCCTAACCCTAACCCTAACCCTAACCCTAACCCTAAGCATAGTCTAAACAGGATCATACGAACCTAAACCCAATTAAACTGAAGCATATCCACTTCAAAATTACTGTTAAACAGATATTAAAGACCTAAAAATACACCTGCATAACTATCAGCCAATCAGGGCACAGATCCACTTTAGGATCCAATTGGAACTTAAGAGTTTCAATTAGAATAATTTAGGATCCAAATCATATTCGGAATAAAATTTACTACAGGGAAAACATTAAATCAAACTAACAACCAATTAGAAACAAGCTCTAGAGGAAAAACACCAATCAGGAGCAAGCATGGTCCAAACAGGATCATAAGAACCTAAACCCAATTAAACTGAAACATATGCACTTCAAAATTACTGTTAAACAGATATAAAAGACCTAAAAATACATCCACATAACTATCAGCCAATCAGGGCACAGATACACTTTAGGATCCAACTGGAACTCAAGAGCATCAATTAGAATAATTTAGGATCCAAATCAGATTCGGAATAAAATTTACTACAGGGAAAACATTAAATCAAACTAACAACCAATTAGAAACAAGCACTAAAGGAAACACCAATCAGGACCAATCAGGAGCAAGCATAGTCCAAACAGGATCATAAGAACCTAAACCCAATTAAAACTGAAGCGTATGCACTTCAAAATTACTATTAAACAGATATAAAAGACCTAAAAATACACCCGCATAACTATCAGCCAATCAGGGCACAGATCCACTTTAGGATCCAATTGGAACTCAAGAGTATCAATTTAGAATCTTAAGGTCCCAACAAGATGAAACTCCATCACAAAAAAGTTTTTAGAAAAGAGTAAACCCAGATACACCCTTAATAGAAGCAATTTACCCATTAAAATCATATAGGAAAGGGCGTCAACCAATCAGAATCAATTAAAATCAATTAAGGCCTTTCTTTGACCAATTAGAGCTCTTTTTCTTTTTCAAAATGGAATAAAAAACATATCATCGGAAAGGTTAAGACCGGCACAATAATATTTAGGAATAAAATCAGCAAAAAGTTAAAAAAATAAAAAATAAAAATTTTTAATTTACTCACCAGTTATGAAACAATAAAGCCCGAGAATATAACCCCAAGGGAAATTGAGGTAAAGCTAAGGGTAGATGCTCCCAGCGGTCGTCCTTGGTAAGGATAATGTTGGTTTGGTTCTTGCATTTACTCTAGGGGGGAAGGCTGGTAGAAGCTTGATGTATCGTTTGATGCATCCGCCAGTTTGAACTCCGACCTAGGCTCTTAAAAATCCATCCATTTAATTGATGGGTGGGGGGTCCTAGGGATGCCCGCAGGGGCCTCTTTTGGCTTCCGGACTAGGTCCCAGGCTTCGAATAGGGAGGGCCAACGATAGTTTCGGGCTCTCCTCGAGTTTTTGGGGCTTGGCATCAAGGAGGCTAGGGAGGCTCTGGAGGTTTCCGCGATGGTTGTCTGGCGGCCCCCGGGTGACTGGGGGCCGACGGATACATTGGGGTGCCTCCGAAGAAGCTCCAAAGAACTCTCACTCTGTAAGCAGAGTATACCCCAAGATGAGACCAATAGTCTGCAGACTCTTTCCGGGGGACCTGGGTAACCTAACGGTGTCAACAAAGGGTCTTTCTGGTGGAGTGGTAAAGTATCCAGCCCCCCTGTACCTTCGGGCTTGCACACAGGGAAGGTGACCTAGGGCATACAGGTCTTAAATGGGTGCCCAGTTTTTTCATGGCAATTTAGGCCACCCATACAACAGCACAATGGTACCACAACACCTCTGACACACTGATACCAAAAGAAATATTTAGATAGGAGAACCAGAGCGTTGAACGACAATCCAAAATCCTTTAAATCGAGATATCTAGATAGGAGAACCGGAGCGTTAAACGACAATTCAAAAATCCTTCAAAAATCCTTTAAACCGTAACGCAGAATCCAACTACAATTGCTTTGAGATTCTAGCAACACCCGTTTAGTGATTGGCTATGAGACATTCGCTGGGATTTGATCAACCCAAGCGGGCCGTCTCGGAGGAGAGTGTCTGGTTGTCTAAGGTGCCGAAACACTTGAGGATCCTGAGGTACACCACTGATGAAATGCCTCAAACATTTCCCTCACAACTTCATCTTTGGGGGAGTAGGATTTTATACTTTGAAACCTAAATAATATTATTTTTTTTTTTTTTTTAAAAAATACAAAAATAAAAAAAACCAAAGTTGGAGGAAAAGAAAGATAGAATTAGGTCTAAAAAAATCCACACAGATTTAAGGGACTCCCGGACAGGAGTCCAATCACAGGTACGGGTAAGAATCTAACAGACGTAGGCCAGTGCATTTCCTCGGTCTCCCCATTCCAAACCTTCTTAAACAGTGGTTTAAGTTAAGGGGGGAGCCGTTGTAACTTCCTAAAACACCTAACCCTAACCCTAACCCTAACCCCTAACCCTAACCCTAACCCTAACCCTAACCCTAACCCTAACCTAACCCTAACCCTAACCCTAACCCTAACCCTAACCCTAACCCTAACCTAACCCTAACCCTAACCCTAACCCTAACCCTAACCCTAACCCTAACCCTAACCCTAACCTAACCCTAACCCTAACCCTAACCCTAACCCTAACCCTAACCCTAACCCTAGCCCTACGTGCCTAATGCTTAAGTTGCATTTTTACAATTTGAAGGGTCGTTACAAATGTAGCTCTTTGTGCGCTCAATTTTGGAACAATTTCTTTAAATATTTATTGGACTCAAGTCTGCTCTGCTCGCAACAGAATAATCTCCTCCTCACAAGCATGGTCCGATACATTTCATGAAATGATAATAATAAAGGATTGAGTTCATCCCACCCAAACATTCCTACAAAAACATTTCAGGAGTGATACATGGATATAATACTGATTTCAGTTGCTCAACTGAAATATAAACAGTATTTAAATTAAACGCTATTATTGTTGCCCAAAGCTAACGTGCTGCAGGCCTACATGCTGCCAAAATGCGCAGGAAAGAAGAAACGTCGTTCTTGTGAAAAATGCGTTCATTACCACGTCTCCTCTACAGTCGTATTCATGCAAATCTTAAAGGCGTGCAGGTGACTTTTTCCACCACTCAAAACCTACATGCAAATGACTGTTTTCCTTTTTAAGTGCTACATTTCTAATGCTTTCTTTTTCTGTTCATCTCGCCCCGTCACATGAAGACAGACGGAATTCTGAGTTCGATGACACCAAGCTTGGCAAAATCGGACAGACCGTTCTAAAGATTGATCTGTGAAACAATCCAGCCAATCAGATTCAATATGCAAATGAGGGTGGAGATAATGAGGGTGAAACTCGTAATCACCTCTATACCTAACCCTAACCCTAACCCTAACCCTAACCTAACCCTAACCCTAACCCTAACCCTAACCCTACCCTAACCCTAACCCTAACCCTAACCCTACTAACCCTAACCCTAACCCTAACCCTAACCCTACTAACCCTAACCCTAACCCTAACCCTAACCCTAACCCTTTTCCTAACCCTAACCCTAACCCTAACCCTAACCCTCACCCTCACCCTCACCCTAACCCTAACCCTAACCCTTAACCGCTAACCCTTACCCTAAACCTAACCCTTAACCCTTAACCGCTAACCCTTACCCTAAACCTTACCAGCCTGTGCCTCATGTTTGCAAGTTGCTCGACTGTTTACAACTTCCTTCTAATAATCATAATAAAACTAAATACATGGAAAACATAGAGAAATGGGTCATTCATACAATGCTATAATTATAATGATTATGAATAAATATAGATAAGGCTGCATCTATGCAATATACAATTAAATAATATATATGATATTTCATCCTTTTAAATCCACCACATAATATAATTATTATTTAAAATTAAATATATATATCACATCAATATAAGTATAATTTAAAAGCAAATATTTACTAATATAAAAAAAAAAGTATTTCTATAATTATATATTTTTTTTTTTTGAAAAGACAGCTAATGTGCTGCTGGCTGAAATTGTTTATTTTTAAACAAAAATATGGGAAAGGCTCTTATTGGCTAATTCAAGCTGAGTCTCACATCCATCACTGTTGTTTACATTCAATTTTTTGAAAAAAAAGCCCTTCTGAAATTTATTTGAAAGGACAGCTTCTTTTCCGATTGGCTGAGAGCTGTTTCTTTTTAAACCAGAGGTATGGGAGAGGCTCCTATTGACTCTTTCAAATTTAGTCCCGCCCCCCACACTATATAAAGGACAACTGAGGATGCAGACACTCATTCACTGCTTCCAGCTCTTGATGAGAAAGCCTCTAACACTCTTTGCATTTTTTAGAAAACTTATTCTGATCCTCAACACATTTTGATCTATTTGTTTCATTTCTTTATTTGACTATTTGTTTTATTCATTTTAAGATTCATTTATTTTTCATTATTTTATTTTATTTTGAGATTTACATTTTTCACAATTAGAACAAGCCTGCCTGAAGAAGGTTCCAAGAGAACCGAAACGTTGCAACGGCTTGTTCAGTTTACAAAAAATATTATTATTGATTCACAAAAAAAAAGCTTAGAAGCATAAAAAAGCAAATAAATACAGCTAAAAAACCATTTATTTTGACTTACCTTAAAATCTTTGATTTTGTTTTCACATTTAAAGCAACAACCTGTTTATATATAAAAACAAAAAAACAAAAAAACATTTTTATTTGATTAGATTTTAATAGATAAAATACAAAAAAAGAAAGACTACCTACTTCAAGAAAAATCTTTACCTTTTACATTTATAAATTCAGCACAATAGTTTCTAAAACCATGGTTTGGCCAGAAAGAGACGGTTGGTCGGTGGTCACACGTGGGCGCAGGCTTGCCAGGCGTGGCACAGTCTGGCCTATGCCCTGTTCTTACCGTGACACTGAGCATCAGGCATGGGGAGAAAGAGCATTCTCCTATGCGGACGCAGTTAAATATGGTGGCTATCAGAACCAGCGTCATGCACAAGGAGAAAGAGCATTCTCCTATGCAGACGCAGCAAAATATGGTGGCCATCAGACCCAGCGTCATGCACAGGGACAGAGAGTGCCTTCCCATGCACGTGCAGTGAAATTTGGTGGCCACATGAGGGCAGCCCCGACTCACCATAGTCAGTGGTCTGGCAGACCACAATCTTTTGAACCCCGGGCCCGTTTCGGGCCCGTTACATTTATGTCCCAGCAAAAATCCTTCACGGAGGAACCACGAGGGTGGGTGCAGAACAAAACACGGACAGTTCATTCACATCTGCTCAACAAAAATACACTTCAGAAACAAAACATAAAGCCCAAGCATTCAGATGACCCTGATTTTGTAACAAAAACCCGTGCATTATATAAAATGATCAAATTGGTACATCACAGAAATAATATAAGCCAGGAACAGCCTCCTGCAATTGATAAAATTGAAAAACACCTGTCAGAGGTCATCAAACCTGCCTTACCAAAACCCACAACACAAGCCCTCATTGAAGGCAATGCCAAAAACTGGGCCTATACCGCTATGCTTATTCTCAAAAATCACTATGAAGACGCATTGGTGGAAGAAATGGCCAAGCTCCGGCACATTCCCTCCCAGGGCTGGGAGGAATGTTTCAATACGGCCACTTTATGGGCTAAACGTGGTATTGGAAAAAGACTAAAAGACAAAACAATACACGAGGCCCACAGGTTGGTAGGGGAGACATGGCACACCAACGTTCCTGCCTTAGATTCGGGAGAAACGAGGGAGGAAACGGAGACCCAAAATCTCTCTCCCGCTCCTCCTCTCCCAGAAAACACAATGGCTAATACCGTTACGGTGCAGGCTTTGGTGCACACCATGACTGATGCACGATCTCTATCGGAAACATCCACCCCATTAATAACAAAACCAACCAAAACAGCAGGCACAATGACAGACCCACCGAACGATTGGTCTCCTATTAGAAAGGAGGACTTGGACAGCGATTCGGAGACTATCTTAAAGATTCCTGCCTCCCCAAAAGAACAACGCATTCCTCACATTCGTTCCAACCCCTGTGTAAGACAGGAACAAGAACTCATCCTTATTGAGGATCAAGGGGAGTGCGAACGGGATAATCTCGGCTCACAAAGAGTCACCTTAAGCCCCGAAAAAGTCACCAGCCTCAGGACAGCCACACAGGCTCGTTTAAGTGTCGACCTCAATAAACCTTCTGGTGCACAACGTGACTCCCAGGAGGACGGACCGAATAGACACCTAACCACGTCCAGGAAAATGATAGAATGGAAGCTGATTGTGCGAAAAAAATGGCTCATTATCGGGGACTCCAATCTGTCCAGAATTCCACCGTTTAAGAATCGCGACCTCCAAATAGAAAGCTATCCAGGGGCCACGTTTAGACACATGGAGGCTGTGATCAACAAAAACACAGTATCCACCGAGGTGGAACATGTTGTTTTATCATTAGGGATCAACAGCCGGGCACAGAACGCCAAAGACACTGCTATCAAACAGATGCAGGCGGCTTTAAGAGCGGCAAAAGATACATTTCCACTGGCGGAAATTTGGGTTCCGGAGGTGAACTTTTCAGGAATGCTCCCAATAAAGGAGCAGACACAGTTGACCATCCTGAACGCCCATATTACCGCCAACCTAAAACATATTCCGGCCCTGTCCAGATCTGAGTTTCACACCGACAGCGACCATATACACTGGACGGTGGACACAGCCAGAAACATGCTCCAGCACTGGCTTCGCTATTTAAAATAAATCTCCCCACAAGCCTGCATGCGCAGGAGGGGCATCGAAACATTGTAATTCTTACCAAAAAATTCCACATCACTCCTCCACAACGTTGCCTGCTCAACAGGGGTTTGACCTTTATTCCATCGGGTACAATGAGCAGAAAACGCCACGAAATGCAGACACCATACGATCTGCAACAATACCACAGGAGACTTAAATTGGCAGCCTATTTTCAAAATGAGACAGACTCAAATCCCCCTCCGTTCACACCCAAATCGGACTGGGTCCCACCCGCAGACAAACTGCTCACAGATCTATGCACGTTATTCAAAAGGGATCTGGAATATTTTAAAAAACATTTTAGACCGTCCCAGGAAGAGCCTAACCTCACTTTGGAGGAAACAAACGCTCTAAAACAGTTAAAAAGCGCTAAACAGATATTTATTAAACCTGCAGACAAGGGCAGTGCGATAGTCATATGGGACCGAGAACAATATTTATGGGAGGGATATAGACAATTGAATGACCCAAAATATTACAAGAAATTGGATGGACCCATCTATTTAGACACTGTACCTATGGTAAAAAATATAGCCCAAACCCTATATAAAAAAACACATCAACGCAAAACAAAAATCCTACCTGTTGGGTAACGCGGAACCTAGAAGCAGGAGGTTCTACATGCTCCCCAAAATACACAAAGACCCAGCCAAATGGAGCAAACCGCACAAAATTCCCCCAGGAAGGCCTATAGTATCTGACTGCGGCAGTGAAACATACTATACGGCCGAATTTTTAGATTTTTACTTAAATCCCCTCTCGATGGGCCACCCCAGCTTTATAAAAGACACTTATGATTTTGTCCAGAAAGTCAAAGGACTAAAAATTCCCCAAAAGGCCATCCTGTTCACAATGGACGTGGATGCCCTTTATACAAACATTGACATCCAAGAAGGAATTCAGGCCATTAAAAATAGTTTTCAAAAAAACCCAGATACCTCCAGGCCCGACAAAGAACTCGTCCAATTATTAGAAATAAATTTAAACAGAAACGATTTTGAGTTCAATGGGGAATTTTTCCTGCAAATTAAAGGCAAGGCAATGGGCAAGAAGTTTGCCCCGGCCTACACCAACATATTTATGGCAGAATGGGAGGCTTCGGCCTTATCTCGATGCCACAAACAGCCCCTTCACTATTTTAGGTACTTAGATGATATCTGGGGAGTGTGGACTCATTCTGAAGATGAGTTCAAGGAATTTGTGGCCACACTTAATAATCATAACCCATCTATAAAATTAAAATCCACCACCAGTCACCTATCGGTAGACTTTCTGGATACCACAACTTACAAGGGTCCAGATTTCAACACGTCACACAAATTGAACATTAAAGTCTTCTTCAAAGAAACTGACACACATGCCCTACTACACAAAAGGAGTTTTCACCCCAAACACACTTACTCAGGCCTGGTCAAGTCGCAACTTCTCAGGTTCCGTCGCATATGCACCCAGGAACGGGACTTCAGAGAAGCAACACAAATACTCTTCAAAGCACTCCGGCCCAGAGGATATAACAGGTCCTTCTTGAGAAAGGTTTTTAAATCCTACATGATAAGCAGGGCCCAGGCAGAGGGGACCGGCGTCCCCTTTGTCCTTACTTACTCCTCAGCTGCTTTGAAACTGACCAAAGATGTAAAGTCTAACTTCCAGAACATATTGGGACAGACACAAATATTGAAGAACCACAAAGTTATTGCAGCATTCAGAAAAAACAAAAGTTTACAAGACTATCTATTTAGAGCCAAACTCCATCCTCTTCACGATACGAAACCCAAACATCAGGGACAATATTTGGAACAAAAAGGATACATACAAAACAAGTTCACAAAAGAGGTCTTCAATACTTGCCAATCAGGAACGATATACTGTAAAAACTGCATTTACCTCATCACCTGCAAACAATGTGGAGCTCAATATGTGGGAGAGACGGGCAACACCATTTTGGTCAGAATGACACAACATAAATATAACATTCTGAAAGGAAAACAAGAAAAAACTTACCTGGTCCAACATTTTCTTCAACACGGATGGGAATCCTTCCGGTTCACGGTCCTACAGGCCAACCCGCAGTGGTCCGTGCCTCAGAGAAAAAGAGCAGAGAGAATTTGGATCAATAAATTAGGTACTATATATCCACAAGGCCTGAATGAGAAGTGAATCCAGTCGAGTGAGCGACATTGATGGCCTGTGCACACTGGTTAGCGCCTATCCACCTTCACTAACCTTTCTTAACCCCTTAACCTAACCCTATAACCTAAACTTAAGCCCTTTACCCCTTAACCTAACCCCTTTACCCCTTAACCTAACCCCTCAACTTAACCCCTAAACCTAACCCTTAACCCTTAACCACTAACCCTTACCTTAAACCTTACCCTAAACCTAACCCTTAACCGCTAACCCTTACCCTAAACCTTACCCTAAACCTAACCCTGAACCCTTAACCCTTAACCGCTAACCCTTACCCTAAACCTAACCCTAACCCCTAACCCTAACCCTAACCCTGATCTGAGAAGTTACATATGGAAGAGGACATGCCTTTGGGAAATGTACATAACAACAATCTAGCAGTAAACGTGATAGTGAGGAAAGACTTTTTGGAAGCTAGACATGATATTTGGAATTGCCAATTTTTCCATTGAAGTCAAAGACAACTTTGAGGTAAAATATAAATACAACACTGGACAGCATTACAAGACCACTATATGGACTGAGAAGTGATCTGAGAAGTAACATATGGAAGAGGACATGCCTTTGGGTAATGTACATCACAAATATCTAGCTGTAAACGTGATAGTGAGGAAAGACTTTTTGGAAGCTAGACATGATTTTTGGAATTGGCCATTTTTTCCATTGGAGGCAAAAACTACTTCCAGGTAAAATATAAATACAACACTGGACAGCCTTTCAAGACCACTATATGTTTATATATAAACATGTGATAGAGAGGAAAGACTTTTTGGAAGCTAGACATGATTTTTGGAATTACCTATTTTTCCATTGAAGGCAAAAACTACTTCCAGGTAAAATATAAATACAACACTGGACAGCATTACAAGACCACTATATGGACTGAGAAGTGATCTGAGAAGTAACATATGGAAGAGGACATGCCTTTGGGAAATGTACATCACAACAATCTAGCAGTAAATATGTGATAGTGAGGAAAGACTTTTTGGAAGCTAGACATGATTTTTGGAATTGCCAATTTTTCCATGGAGGCAAAAACTACATCCAGGTAAAATATAAATAAAACACTGGAAAGCCTTACAAGACCACTAAATGGAATGAGAAGTGATCTGAGAAGTTACATATGGAAGAGGACATGAATTTGGGAAATGTACATAACAACAATATAGCAGTAACCATATGATAGTGAGGAAAGACTTTTTGGAAGCTAGACATGATTTTTGGAATTGCCCATTTTTTCCATCGAGGCAAAAACTACATCCAGGTAAAATATAAATACAACACTGGACAGCATTACAAGACCACTATATGGAATGAGAAGTGATCTGAGAAGTAACATATGGAAGAGGACATGCCTTTGGGAAATGTACATAACAACAATCTAGCAGTAAACATGTGATAGAGAGGAAAGACATTTTGGAAGCTAGACATGATTTTTGGAATTACCTATTTTTCCACTGAAGGCAAAAACTACTTCCAGGATATTGATAAATACAACACTGGACATTCATGCAAGACAAATCTTTGGAATAAGAAGTTAAATATTTAAGAGGACATGCCTTTGGGTAATGTACATCACAACAATCTAGCTGTAACCATGTGATAGTAAGGAAAGACTTTTTGGAAGCTAGACATGATTTTTGGAATTGGCCATTTTTTCCATTGGAGGCAAAAACTACTTCCAGGTTATTGATAAATACAACACTTGACATTCATGCAAGACAAATCTTTGGAATAAGAAGTTAAATATTTAAGAGGACATGCCTTTGGGTAATGTACATCACAACAATCTAGCTGTAACCATGTGATAGTAAGGAAAGACTTTTTGGAAGCTAGACATGATTTTTGGAATTGGCCATTTTTTCCATTGGAGGCAAAAACTACTTCCAGGTTATTGATAAATACAACACTGGACAGCCTTACAAGACCACTCCATGGAATGAGAAGTGAACTGACAAGTTTCATATGGAAGAGGACATGCCTTTGGGAAATGTACATAACAACAATCTAGCAGTAAACATGTGATAGTAAGGAAAGACTTTTTGAAAGCTAGACATGATTTTTGGAATTGCCAATTTTTCTAATGAAGGCAAAAACTACTTACAGGTAAAATATAAATTAAACACTGGACAGCCTTACAAGACCACTATATGTTTATATATAAACACGTGATAGAGAGGAAAGACTTTTTGGAAGCTAGACATGATTTTTGGAATTACCTATTTTTCCATTGAAGGCAAAAACTACTTCCAGGTAAAATATAAATACAACACTGGACAGCATTACAAGACCACTATATGGACTGAGAAGTGATCTGAGAAGTAACATATGGAAGAGGACATGCCTTTGGGAAATGTACATCACAACAATCTAGCAGTAAATATGTGATAGTGAGGAAAGACTTTTTGGAAGCTAGACATGATTTTTGGAATTGCCAATTTTTCCAATGAAGGCAAAAACTACTTCCAGGTTACTGATAAATAACACTGGACAGCCTTACAAGACCACTATATGGAATGAAAAGTGAACTGAGAAGTTACAAATGGAAGATGACCTGTCTGGCTGACATCTCAGCCTGGATGAATGAACACCACCTGCAACTCAACCCAGCCAAGACTGAACTCCTTGTCTTTCCAGCCAACCCTGATGTTGAACACAACATCACTGTGCAGCTGGGTCCAACTACAGTGTCGCCTTCCAAAACGGTCAGAAATCTAGGGGTAACCATTGATGACAAGCTAAATTTCACAGACCACATCTCAAAGACTGCAAGATCATGTAGATTTACACTCTACAATATCAGGAAGATAAGACCTTTCCTCTCTGAACATGCCACACAACTGCTTGTTCAGTCACTTGTCATAACTAGACTGAACTACTGTAGCGCTCTCTTTGCAGGCCTTCCTGCATGTGCTATTAGACCTCTGCAAATGATCCAGAATGCAGCAGCACGTCTGGTCTTTAATGAACCAAAGAGAGCACATGTTACACCACTCTTTGTTTCTCTCCACTGGCTGCTGGTTCATGCATGTATTAAATTCAAGGCCCTGATGCTGGCATACAGAACAATCACTAGGTCTGCTCCAGCATACCTAAAAACATTTATGCAGAGCTACACTCCCACCAGAAGCCTGCGGTCGGCAAATGAGCGGCGCCTTGTTGTACCAAAACAAAGAGGCACCAAAACACTTTTCCGGACTTTCAGCTTTATCATACCACGTTGGTGGAATGACCTCCCCAACTCAATCCGTGAAGCTGACTCACTCTCTATATTCAAAAAACGGCTAAAAACACATCTTTTCCAAGAGTATTTAACCAGCCGCTTAAAAAATAAATAAATAAATAAATAAATAAATTCTAAATGTATTAACAATTCTTGTTGCACTTAAATCGGTTTTGTATACTATTGTGATGATACTGAAACTTTGTAGTATGGCACTTTTCGTACCACTGTCTCCTTAAGATGATTCGCTTATGTTCTTCCTCTTTTGTAAGTCGCTTTGGATAAAAGCGTCTGCCAAATGAATAAATGTAAATGTAAATGTAGATGACATGACTTTGGGAAATGTACATCACAACAATATAGCAGTAACCAAATGATATTGAAGAAAGACTTTTTGGAAGCTAGACATGATTTTTGGAATTGCCCATTTTTTCCAGGGAGGCAAAAACTACATCCAGGTAAAATATAAATAAAACACTGGACAGCCTTACAAGACCACTATATGGAATGAGAAGTTACATATGGAAGAGGACATGACTTTGGGAAATGTACATCACAACAATCTAGAAGTAAATATGTGATAGTGAGGAAAGACTTTTTGGAAGCTAGACACGATTTTTGGAATTACCTATTTTTCTACTGAAGGCAAAAACTACTTCCAGGATATTGATAAATACAACACTTTACATTCATGCAAGACAACTCTTTGGAATAAGAAGTTAAATATTTAAGAGGACATGCCTTTGGGTAATGTACATTACAAATATCTAGCTGTAACCATGTGATAGTAAGGAAAGACTTTTTGGAAGCTAGACATGATTTTTGGAATTACCCATTTTTTCCATTGGAGGCAAAAACTACTTCCAGGTAAAATATAAATAAAACACTGGACAGTCTTACAAGACCACTATATGGAATGAGAAGTGAACTGAGAAGTTACATATGGAAGAGGACATGCCTTTGGGAAATGTACATCACACAATCTAGCAGTAGCCATGTGATAGTAAGGAAAGACTTTTTGGAAGCTAGACATGATTTTTGAAATTGCCACATTTTCCATTGAAGGCAAAAACTACTTCCAGGTTATTGAAAAATACAACACTGGACAGCCTTATAAGACCACTCCATGGAATGAGAAGTGATCTGAGAAGTTACATATGGAAGAGGACATGCCTTTGGGAAATGTACATCACACAATCTAGCAGTTGCCATGTGATAGGAAGGAAAGACTTTTTGGAAGCTAGACATGATTTTTGGAATTGCACATTTTTTTACATACTACTTCCAGGTAAAATATAAATAAAACACTGGACAGCCTTACAAGTCCACTATATGGAATGAAAAGTGAACTGAGAAGTTACAAATGGAAGATGACATGACTTTGGGAAATGTACATCACAACAATCTAGCAGTAAACATGTGATAGTGAGGAAAGACTTTTTGGAAGCTAGACATGATTTTTGGAATTGCCCATTTTTTCCAGGGAGGCAAAAACTACATCCAGGTAAAATATAAATAAAACACTGGACAGCCTTACAAGACCACTATATGGAATGAGGAGTGATCTGAGAAGTTACATATGGAAGAGGACATGACTTTGTGAAATGTACATAACAACAATCTAGCAGTAAACATGTGATAGTGAGGAAAGACTTTTTGGAAGCTAGACATGATTTTTGGAATTGCCAATTTTTCCAATGAAGGCAAAAACTACTTCCAGGTCAAATATAAATAAAACACTGGATAGCCTTACAAGACCACTATATGGAATGAGAAGTGACCTGAGAAGTTACATATGGAAGAGGACATGCCTTTGGGAAATGTACATAACAACAATCTAGCAGTAAACATGTGATAATGAGGAAAGACTTTTTGGAAGCTAGACATGATTTTTGGAATTGCCCATTTTTTCCATTGGAGGCAAAATCTACTTCCAGGTTATAGATAAATACAACACTGGACAGCGTTACAAGACCATTCTTTGTAATGTGATGTGAACTTGGAAGTTACGTTTGGAAGAAGACTTGCTTTTTGGAAATGTACTTAAAAAAAATCTAGCAGTAACTATATGGTAGTGAGAAAGGATTTTTGGAAGCTAGACATGATTATTTCATGTATTTTCAATAGTTCTATTGGAGGCAAGATCTAATTCCAGGTTATAGAGAAACACAACGCTGGACAGCCTTACAAGACCCCTTTCAGTGGTAGTGAAGAAGGACTTTTTGGAAGCTAGACATGATTATTGGAATTGCCAGCAGGTTATAGATAAATAGAACACTGGACAGCCTTACAAGACCATTCTTTGTAATGTGAAGTGAACTGGGAAGATACTTTTGGAAGAAGACTTGCTTTTTGGATATGTACATATAAAAAATCTAGCTTCTTTGCTTATGTACATGACATCACATAAACATTTAGGCACATGTTAACAATAAACATTAATTTATTAATGTTACACTCAGGTACACTTAGGTCCTTCAACAGATTTAGCCTAGTGCGCTTGTAACACTGCCATAGTGTGCAGGGCAACACCAGCCTGACCTGCTGCCTGATAAGCTTTCCCCACAAGCGTGGAGGTGGTCCTGCACAGCTTTGTGGGGAGAGTAGGTCTCTTTAGCGATGATGCTGAGCCAGGCGAGAGAAAACCCCACAGGTGTCTCTTCTACCGGCGGCATCACCGAATACCTCCGAGCTTTAGATAGTTGAATACACCAACATCGAGGGCACGAAGACACGGGAAGTATAAATTTCCTCCCTAAAGAAAATACTTGTTATGGAGGTCATAGAAGAAAGGAAGGGACTGATATAGAGTTCCATTCCCTCTTTTATTTAATTATTTTGGCCACCAGACAGAAATTTGTCTTCTAGTTTGGAGTGTTTGGGGGAGGGTCTCTTGTTCGCATGGCCAGTCTAGCTGTAGTCTGGCCACAGCCCACGTAATCACCTCGAGTAATTTTTCAGCCGCTTTATTATTGTGCGTGAAATGTACAGAGGTTCAGCGCGCTTCGAGATCACTGGAAGGACTAGCTGGGTCTGGGGAGAGAGCGAGGGAAAGGGACGAACCCGTCTCTCGCTCCTCATCCAGATCCATGCGAGAGCACCAATGAAATGTGGGCTCTGACTCCCGGAAATAAGCGAGGCGAGCGTGAAGCATTTTGCCCGAAAGCAGATTGCAATCCTTGCATTTTTCTCTTAATTCCACAGTCGCTTTATTATTATGTGCGGGATTTACAGAGGTTCGGTGTCCTCGTGAACCGAAAAGGCGCCGAGGCGTGCTTCAGGCTTACGAGGATCAGCTTGATCTTGGGAGAGAGCGAGCGAAAGGGACGAACCCGTTTCTCTCTCCTCAGCCAGATCCATACAAGAGCCCCACTATTACGGATTAGTTTTGTTTTGGGTTTGTTCTGTTGTCTTCTCTTCTTTCCATAGGTTACCAGCTAAGGATCCCCACCTGTCTGGAATTTGGAAAGCAGTATTTAAGTTGGCTGTCCTTTGTGGGAGGGAGTCTCTGACCCCTATCCTGTAGTTGTGCTCAGGAGCTGGACCTTCATATTGTTTTTTGCTTTATTGTTTGCTTATTTATTGTTGAACATCTATTTTCTTTATCATTTAACCCTAGACGTAAATAAATATATTTTGTTTAATATATTTTTGGACTCTGATCCCTTTTATTTGTTACTTCCTTGAGCCGGATGTAACACACCCAAACAGACCACGCATTGTTTTACGGCTTTCAGTCATTCTCTCTCTCTTCTGTCTAGAAAATATATATATTTTTAAAAGAAAAAGGAGAAAAGGTTCACTGCACACTGCCTCACAAATTCTAATTCCTAGCAGAGGAAAGAAAGTTTTGACAGGGTTTGTAAAACACACACACACAGAATCGCTCTGAAAAAAGAGGGTCTGACGACACCTGGTGATGCACCCATTTATAGCCTGGCCACAGGTGCATCTAATGACTACATCAGCCGAGGCTATAAATTCCGGTCAATGTTCATTGTTGTGTTACACACAAATTCACAGCTCGATCATGACTAGGATCGTTCCCCATAGCGCTTAGCAAAGCGCAGCATCATAGCGAAGCATTTTGTAAAGTGAACAGCGATTAAGCAACTACAAGGTCTGTGGAGAGTGGCGAGAGTGGTGTTTCCAAATGCTATAATTTACACACCCCTAAAGTCGACCGTAAGGATTTAGTCCATTGGACAACACATACAGCAGAACAACTGTTTAACTATTGGCTGGACCAAAGATTTGCACTTCACCTCCCTTAAAAGTTTAATGGAAGTATAAGCACACCAACAATATAATTAACTTATCAAAAACTTTTAGACTTACATTAGATCAAGAACAGGTTTTAAATAAAGGATTAACTTTCGTCCCCACACCAAGGGTGGCAGATCCAATGGCCCTTAGAAGACATGCTTTTTGTCCATGCTTTTAATAGGAAATTGAAACTTTTGGATTATTTTGAATACACACAGAATACAAAACCACAATTATTCATACAAACTTCCAATTGGGAGCCTAAATTAGGAAAAATAAACATCTGCATACAATATACAAAAATGTAGAGAAATAATTATAAAACCAGCGGACAAGGGTTCCAATGTAGTCATTATGGACAAACATCAATATCTATGAGAGGCGGGACAATTGGAAAATACTGATCATTACATTTCATTGTCACATTCATTACAAAAAGAGACACAGAAACAAATTATATCATTTCTAAAAACTCTTAAGGAGAAGGGGTTTATAAATAGAAAACAGGAACAATATCTTAGGGGTCCAGACCAGCCAAGACCCGACAGTTTTATTTGTTACCTAAAATTCATGTTAATCCAGTCATGTGGACGGTCCCGCATGAGGTCCCAAAGGGGAGACCCATTGTATCCGATTGTGATAGTGAGTCGTATAATATTTCACAATATATTGATTATTTTTTTTAAATCCAGTCTCACAAAAGATAGTTATTTAAAAGATACATTTGACTATATTTCTAAGATAAAAAAGGACAACATCCCTATGGAGGCTTTTATGTTTACAATTGATATAGATAGTTTGTACACAAATATCAATACAGAGTTAGGTTTACAAGCAGTAAGAACAAGTTTTGAAAAACATCCTGACCCGAATAGGCAGGTGAACAGATACTTCAGCTTCTAGAAATCAGTCTGACTAGAAATGATTTTCAATTTGATGAGAAAACATATTTACAAATACAGGGTACAGCCATGGGCAAGAAGTTTGCCCCGTCATATGCAAACATCTACATGGCAGAGTGGGAAAGTACTCTTTTTAAGAAATGTACACACTTGCCTCTACTTTATTATAGGTTTTTGGATGATGTCTTCAGGATCTGGCACCACGGGACAGCCCTCTTCGATGAGTTCATTCAATTAGCAAACACACATCATCCACACATTAAAATTAAATATAGCAGGAGTTTCAAGGAGGTTACCTTTTTGGATACAACAACATTCTTTGTACCTTTTAAAAATGGAAATAAATTACTACAGACCAAAATATATTTCAAACCTACAGACATGCACACCTTGCTACACAAGAGTAGCTTTCATCCAAAACATACTTTTAAAGGATTTATCAAATTACAAATTATTCGGTTCCATAGAATTTGTTCTCAAAAACAACATTTTGAAGAAAGTATCACAATATTATTTCAAGCTCTTAGAAGAAGAGCTATTCAAAAAGATTTCTAAGATTTATCAAGTCCACTTGTGGTGTAATGTTATAAGCATTTATGGTGTAATTGCATATTAACTCCGCTAGAGGGCCACCTTGGTTTTACGAGTGTGGTTACCGGAGGTGAGTGAGTGATATACATGCACAAGCTGGTTAGCAGCACGAACTGCTAGTTTTCTGTAATAAAAAAAATGGTTCTGAGATATACCTCTCCGTGTGAGTAGTTTATCAAATACACTACACGAGAAGGAACACTACACACTACTCTAGTCAAGTCAAGTGGTTTTTATTGTCGTTTCAACCATATACAGTTAGTTCAGTACACAGTGAAACGAGACAACGTTCCTCCAGGACCATGGTGCTACATAAAACAACATAGGTCAAACACAGAACCACATGAGACTACACAGACTAAATAAAAATACCTATATAAAATACCTATATAATACCTATATATAGTGCACGTGCAAAAACGTGTGCAAAAGTACAGGACAGTACAATAAATTACTAACAATGAACAGGACAATAGGCACAGTAGACACAGTGAGAGACAGTGCAGCGCCGACCAGTACACAGTAGTGCAAAAAACCTCCTAAAAATGCCAAATGTAAACATAACATACTATGAGATAGTGTTCTATGGACATAGCAGTTATTGAGGTAGCAGACAGGTATAAAGTGGCAGTAATTAAAGTGCAACTCAGGACATGTGTGTGTGTGTGTCAAACCAGTCTCTGAGTATTGAGGAGTCTGATGGCTTGGGGGAAGAAGCTGTTACACAGTCTGGCCGTGAGGGCCCGAATGCTTCGGTAACTCTTGCCAGACGGCAGGAGGGTGAAGAGTTTGTGTGAGGGGTGTGTGGGGTCGTCCACAATGCTGGTTGCTTTGCGGATACAGTGTTTTATGTAAATGTCTTTGATGGAGGGAAGAGAGACCCCGATGATCTTCTCAGCTGTCCTCACTATCCTCTGCAGGGCTTTGCAGTCCGAAACGGTGCAAGTCCCAAACCAGGCAGTGATGCAGCTGCTCAGGATGCTCTCAATAGTCCCTCTATAGAACATAGTGAGGATGGGGGGTGGGAGATGTGCTTTCCTCAGCCATCGAAGAAAGTAGAGACGCTGCTGGGCTTTCTTGGTGATAGAGCTGGTGTTGAGGGACCAGGTGAGGTTCTCCGCCAGGAGAACACCAAGGAATTTAGTGCTCTTGACAATCTCGACAGAGGAGCCGTCGATGTTCAGTGGGGAGTGTTCACTTTGTGCTCTCCTAAAGTCAACAACCATCTCTTTTGTTTTGTCGACATTCAGGGACAGGTTGTTGGATATGCAAACTGCAGTGCGTCTAGTGAGGGGGGCAGCTGGGTTTTAATGTCCCTCATGACGAGCCTCTCGAAGCACTTCATGATGATGGGTGTGAGTGCGACGGGACAGTAGTCGTTGAGGCAGGACACTGAAGACTTCTTTAGCATGGTGACGATGGCCGTGGCCTTAAAGCATGTTGGAACGACAGCGCTGCTCAGAGAGATGTTGAAGATGTCTGTAAGAACATCTCCCAGCTGGTCTGCACATCCTCTGAGCACTCTGCCAGGAATGTTATCTGGTCCAGCTGCCTTCCGTGGGTTGACTCTACGTAGAGTTTTCCTCACATCAGCCATGGTCGTTCTGTTCTTCAAACCTAGTGTGGAATTCGTTCAGCGCATCTGGAAAGGAGGCATCTTTGTCACAGGCAACTGATGTTGTCCTGTAGTTGGTGATGGCCTGGATGCCCTGCCACATGCGCCGCCTGTTGCTGCTGTCCTGGAAGTGACTGTAAATTCTCTGGGCGTGTGCATGCTTTGCCTCTTTGATGGCCCAGGACAGTTTGGCCCTCGCTGTTCTTAGGGCTGCCTTGTCACCTGCTCTGAAGGCAGAGTCTCGGGTCCTCAGCAGTGCACGCACCTCCGCAGTCATCCATGGCTTCTGGTTGGAGCGTGTGGTGATTGTCTTGGAGAAGGTGACATCATCATTGTACTTGCTGATGAAGCTGGTCACTGATGCTGTGTATTCCTCCAAGTTGGTAGAGTCGCCATATGTTGTAGCCTCCCTGAACATGTACCAGTCGGTAAACTCAAAACAGTCCTGAAGAGTAGAGATGGCTCCTGCTGGCCAGGTTTTCACCTGCTTCTGGTGCGATTTTGTGCGTCTGACAGGCGGTCTGTATGCTGTAATTAGCATAACAGAGATGTGGTCTTAGTAGCCAAGGTGGGGGTGGGGCTCCGCCTGGTACGCATCTGGGATGTTTGTGTAAACAAGATCAAGCGCGTTCGCCCCTCTCGTTGCAAAATCCACATACTGATGGAATTTAGGGAGCACTGAATGGAGGTGGCCAGAAATCTGTCGCTGAGCCACGTCTCTGTGAAAACAAAGACGCAGCAGTCTCTAAGCTCACACTGCGTAGTCTGCTGGAGTCGGATGTAGTCCAATTTATTGTCCAGGGAGCAAACATTTAAGAGCAGGATAGACGGGAGAGCCGGCCGGCTAGGGTTTTTTAGCCTAGCATGGACCCCCACCCTCTTGCCGCGCATTCGCTTCCTTACACACTGCTTGCGATGTTCCCTTCCCCGGCACCGGTGAGGACTGGAGGCCTGGTCTCCGCAGCAAGCCGAGTTTGCGTAGCAACTCCTCCAGATCATCATGCAGCTTGGTTGTTGCATGAATCTTATGCAACTATTTATTTTTCTTTCTTTTTTCTTTCTTGCAATGTGTAAAACCAATATTATTTTGTAACCAGAGATTTTCATGTTTTGTTACCTACACGTATAATATCCATGAAAAAATGTCATGTTTAGTATGTAAGCATTTGCTGGTGTATGAAAAGAAATCTGATGAAAATGAATATTATGTTTCTTGTACCATTCTCAAGAATGACTTCGCTCTGACTCAATGTCCCGAGAAGGAGTGAGAAGGCCTCGCTTCACAGCTAACCTCACCATTCGTATATACAATAAATTCGGTCACAAAGAGATCAAAACATTGATGGAATGAACTTTCGACCAAGAACCAAGCCACACAAAGAACGCAAGTAAATCTCCAATATTGTTCTAAAAGTGCTGGTGTATTAATTAAATAATTTGGGTAATCCGATAGCAAATCGATGTAGACTCAAAGAAGGATAAAAGGTTCTTAAGGTATTGTCAACGGACTACGTAAAATTCATGTACATAGTTATTTCACATTCCGTCACTTTTCAAAAACCTGTCTCATGTATATGTGTTAGACAAACATTATTACTATTCTAAACATAAATCTGTGTTCAAAGACGACTCGACTGTGGTATATTTTGATAATCTCATCCCTGTTTCTGAAAGATTTCGCTTCAAAGCTGTATACCTAAATGTGATATTTTCATTAATCCATGAGCATATCACTCCAATAAATGAATTAATCATTAAAGAGAATTCCTTACAGTAGAATTTGTGAGCGGACAAAACTGGACATTGTATTACGATTTACATGGTGGAAAATCTATTAAGACAAATAATCAAGCTATTTCACAATTTTGATTTATAATAGTTGTCGAACGTGACTAATTCCATTATGCCTTTCCTTACCTAATAAGGACAGTTTAATTTAGTTCATAGCTCACATAATGGACCCTAAATTCCCTTCTAAATTTAGCATACCAAATACCCTACATATTATGATGGTAGAATGCGTGCAAAATACCCTACAGAACTAATCCCGTCCACATCTCTAAAATATATATGTAATACCCTACATGTTTTTTTACCACACAAAGTCATCTTCAGCACTGATAGTCTCAGCTGAGCCAGTCTTCATAAAAAAACATTAAACAATGTCTTACCACATCAAACTAAGACACTGCATAAACATTTTGTCACATTGTCCCTAACTGATACATTCTGGCCTATGCTACCACATTTTAAAGATGTACAAAACCCATGTAATTGTGGAGTGGTGGTCTAAAGCACATAACTGGTAATCAGAAGGTTGCTGGTTTGATCTCCACAGTCACCACCATTGTGTCCTTGAGTAAGACACTTAACTCCAGGTTGCTCCGGGGGGGATTTTCCCTGTAATAAGTGCACTGTAAGTCACTTTGGATAAAAGTGTCAGCCAAATGCATAAATATAATTGTTTGAAGTTTTGGGATTGTTTTCGGCATCAAACAAAATGAGCTAGAGAAGAATTCAGTGTAATTTGTCTTTATCAGGGGGTTGTCAACCCATTATAATTTCATACAGCTGCATTTATACAGAATCTGAAAGGAACGGTTTCCAGCATCTTGCTGAATTCACAATGTTCTGCGTAAATACATTTCTACTTGGCGTTCAGATCAGAGTTATTTCAACAATGTGATTTTAATTAGTCACGCATAAAACCGGGAATTTAGTTTTAAAGTCTGCTCCTCGTGCTTTAATAAAACATTTTGTGGGGACATTGTTTTGAGTTTGAAGCTACAGCTGAATAATGAGGTTAATTACATTGAGGTTTATAAAGAAAACTGACAGAATTAAGCACGTAGATGTAGATGATGCTGATTAATATGCACAATAATACAAGAAGCTGGAATGTTTAAAAGAGGTTTTATTACACAAACAACATCTTTCAGCGGCCTCTTCTCGAGCCCCCACCTCTCGAGCCGCCACCTCTCCCTCCTCTGAACGCGCCACCCCTCGAGTCGCCACCTCTCCCTCCTCTGAATGCACCACCCTTCACTTTCTTCCTCACGCCGCTCGACTGCTCGCCGTCTTCAGCCGCTTCCTCTCCCGCTTTTGGTCTTTTCCGTTTCTCACCTTGTTCTTTCATCTCCTGAAAGAAACAATGAATTTGTTCATAAAACATTTACATTACATTTACATTTATGCATTTGGCAGACGCTTTTATCCAAAGCGACTTACAGAGCCCTTATTACAGGGACAATCCCCCCAGAGCAACCTGGAGTTAAGTGCCTTGCTCAAGGGCACAATGGTGGTGGCCGTGGGGTTCGAACCAGCGACCTTCTGATTAGCAGCCGTGCTCTAGCCACTACGACACCACCATCCCACGACACACTCGTTCACACTATTAATCATAAACAGACAAATACAGTGCATCCAGAAAGTATTCCCAGCGCTTCACTTTTTCCACATTTTGCTGTTGCAGTCTTATTCCAAAATGGATTAAATTCATTATTTTCCTCAATTCTACAAACAATATCCCATAATGACAATGTGAAAGAAGTTTGTTTGAAATCTTTATTTTTTATAAATTTGCAATCACATGTACATAAGTATTCACACCCTTCGCCATGACACTCAAAATTGAGCTCAGGGGCATCCTGTTTCCACTGATCATCCTTCAGATGTTTCTACAACTTGATTGGAGTCCACCTGTGGTAAATTCTGTTGATGGACATGATTTGGACAGGCACACACCTGTCTATATAAGGTCCCACAGTTAACAGTGCATGTCAGAGCACAAACCAAGCCATGCAGTCCAAGGAATTGTCTGTAGACCTCCGAGAAAAATTCCTGCAGCATTGAAGGTCCCAATGAGCACAGTGGCCTCCATCCTTAAATGGAAGTTTGGAACCATCGGGACTCTTCCTAGAGCTGACCGCCCGGCCAAACTTAGTGATTGGGGAGAAGGACCTTAGTCAGGGAGGTGACCAATAACCCGATGGTCACTCTGACAGAGCTCCAGCGTTTCTCTGTGGAGAGAAGAGAACCTTCCAGAAGAACAACCATCTCTGAAGCAGTCCACCAATCAGGCCTGTAAGGTAGAGTGGCCAGACGGAAGCCACTCCTCAGTAAAAGGCACATGACAGCCCACCTGGAGTTTGCCAAAAGTCACCTGAAGGACTCTCAGACCATGAGAAACAAAGATTGAACTCTTTGGCCTGAATGGCAAGCGTCATGTCTGGAGGAAACAGGCACTGCTCATCACCTGGCCAATCCCATCCCAACAGTGAAGCATGGTGGTGGCAGCATCATGCTGTGGGGATGTTTTTCAGCGGCAGGAAATGGGAGACTCGTCAGGATCAAGGGAAAGATGAATGCAGCAATAGAGACATCCTTGATGAACACCTGCTCCAGAGCACTCTGGACCTCAGACTGGGGTGAAGGTTCATCTTCCAACAGGACGACGACCCTAAACACACAGCCAAGATAACAAAGGAGTGGCTACGGGACAACTCTGTGAATATCCTTGAGTGGCCCAGCCAGAGCCCAGACTTGAACCCGATTGAACATCTCTGAAGAGATCTGAAAATGGCTGTGCACTGACGCTCCCCATCCAACCTGATGGAGCTTGAGAGGTCCTGCAAAGAAGAATGGGAGAAACTGCCCAAAAATAGGTGTGCCAAGCTTGTAGCATCATACACAAAAGACTTGAGGCTGTAATTGGTGCCAAAGGTGCTTCAACAAAGTATTGAGCAAAGGGGGTGAATACTTATGTACATGTGATTTTGTTGTTTTTTATTTTTAATAAATGTGCAAAGATTTCAAACTTCTTTCCTGTTGTCATTATGGGGTATTGTTTGTAGAATTGAGGAAAATAATGAATTTAATCCATTTTGGAATAAGGCCGTAACAACAATGTGGAAAAGGGAAGCGCTGGGAATACTTTCAGGATGCTCTGTAAGTTGTGAATAAGAACGTACGATCCGTGCAAATCTTTGAGCTTCGCTAACTCGCTCCATGAGCATCATCACTTCCTCTTCCTGTGTGGGGAAGGCGGGCAGTTTCTTCCCAATCAACACTTCAATGCGCTGGAAGAGCTCAACGTCATACCTGAAACAGACAGACAGACAGACAGACAGACACACACAGATGCACGCGTGCGCGCACACACACGTGAGTCAGATTTTAATGTTTGTCAAAATTAACATCAGTACAATTACTGACTGGCTGCTCATATGATATTAAAAGAGATATATATATATATATATATATATATATTCACAACAGTTTTATGTAGTTAATGGTATGTTAGGCAAAAACAACTTTCTAATGTAATAAAAATATTCATGATTCTTGTCTAGCATCCGTTAGGTTGAACTTTAAGAGCAAAAAGTGAATGATATGTTGAAAATGTATATCGACATGTATACGTGTTCACTGATATCAGTAAAATCACTGATCATGGCTGCAGTTAACATTAAACTTCATTAATTCAACAGAGTTCAAACTCAAAGCGCACACACACACACACACACACATATTTTACAAGAGAACGAGAGACTGACTGCGTGACAAACGTGATGGATTTCCCAGATCTGCCAGCTCGCGCTGTTCGGCCGACACGATGAATGTAATCCTGAAGAGACAAAATACAATCAGAAACACTCACAACAGCAGCTGAATGTGTGTGTGTGTGTGTGTACCTATGAGTGTGTGTGTGTGTGTGTGTGTGTGTGCGCCTACGTGTGTGTATACCTATGAGTGTGTGTACCTATGTGTGTGTGCGCGCCTACGTGTGTGTATACCTATGAGTGTGTGTACCTATAAGTGTGTGTGTGTGTGTGTGTGCATACCTATGAGTGTGTGTGTGTGTGTGTGTGTGCGTGCATATCTACGAGTGTGTCTGCGCGCATACCTACGAGTGTGTGTGTGCATACCTATGAGTGTGTGTGTGCACGTGTGTACCTATGTGTGTGTGTGCATACGTGCGCGCGTGTGTGTGTGTACCTTTGAGTGTGTGGGGATGTCAAAGTTGATGACACAGTCTACGTGAGGAATATCGAGGCCGCGAGATGCCACATCAGTCGCCAGCAGCACTGAGCGAGACTTTGACTTGAACTTGTTTAGAGATCCTAAACGCTTGTTCTGAACACAAACACACAATCAACATCATGTCAGGACACACACTATTAAAGGAATAGTTTACACACAAATACTGATTCTGTCATGACTCGCCCTCGTGTCACAAAAGGAAAATGTTTTATAATCTTCTCACGGCTGTGTGAACAATTACTTTTACAGATTTTCTGGGGATTTTTATCCTTTGTGGATCTTAACAGACCAGAGTCATTATTCACTTTCATTATATGTTAACATTGTGAAAAATGTCTCGTTTTGCATTTCACAGGAGAAATAAAGTCATATGGGTTTAGGGCTGGGCGATTGGACGACGTAATTGGATATTTGATATATCAGATAAAAAACCCAATGTTGATCGTGACAATGATCGACAATATTGGAAAATGACAGTGGAGCTGGAAAGTTGCCAAATATATGAAATAGTAGCTCAGTAGTATGTACATTTTAGACACTAATTGGCCTGTCTGGATTATTAAATAATCGTCTGATTATTGTGCACTTTAAATTCCTCTCAATGGAGCGTGTGGCGAGTTGTGTGTGGATCGTGGAGAGTCTCCGCAGTGTCATGCACAATGAAGAGGCGGCAACGGAGACTTGTCCTCCACCAACTGGAGTGTACATACCAAATTGGGAGAAAAGGTGATGAAAAATTTAAAAAAAACTCACGACACAAACCACTGAGTCGACTCTACGCCTCAGACAACTCCACGCCTCATAGTCCTCAGAGGTGTGGAGTCGACTCAATGGTTTCGGTCAGAAGAAACACAACAGGCCCGGGGCTGTTCAGCTATGTGCAAATCACGAGATGTAAGGATCACGCGACACACATTTCCTAGTTGAACATCTTTTCCTGACAAAGCATTTAAACAACTCAATCTTAGAAACACTTATAAGAGGGCAAGATGCAACAATGCCCAAAGACCTGCACTAACTGTAATGGGCTGTTCACACTGAATGCTGTTGTAAACATCCATTTGTTTTTCTATTTAAAATGCACGCTAGATGAAATGTCTTTGTTTTTAGATGATATGTCTAATTAAAAATAGCATTAAAAGCATATTGATACTCCTGCTTTCTGTTAAACTATTTGTTCTGCGTCTCGCCTTTATTAGTGCAAGAACGTGAACGATCTGAAGTCATCATACTACAGTGAGGATAAAAACATGGAATTGTAATCTGATGCGTTTCTGATTTGTTTGTACGTTTCTCTCGGCTGCATATTCATTTGTGTTCTCATGTCACTAGCTTTAAATATGTGACTTAGCTGACTAACGAATGCATAAACATGAGAGCTGGATATAAATAATGCAAATAGATGGTAATAGATGGGAACAATCGTGACATCTAAACATTTAAGTAGGACTTGCGTGTATTTTCGTCACATTGTTCTAACCGTTTGAGGTTAGCTTTAATGTTATCGTCCTCTCAGCCGACAAACATACTGCTGTTCTCTACTAATGCAGAATCTATTCAACAAATTCATTACTAATGATCTGACCCGTACTGTATAAATACCTTTTCATTGTTGATGTTTTAAATCCGCATCTGAAGTGTTTCGTGTCATGTTCACGTGTCAAAACAAACACCGCAAAACGTCAGTGAAGTGATATTTTTATTTGGCCTCTAGAGGGCACTCTCATACAGCATAACAACAGCGGACCCTTCCCAGCCGCAACAGGGAAAAACTATTGGTGTGGATTTTTGCCGATAACCAATAGTTTATGAAATCGGTTATCTGTACCGATAAATCGGCAAAACCAATATATTGGTAGACCTCTAAAAATGATGGTGTGCATATTAATCAACCTTATGATATGTTAGTTAGGAATGTCCCGATCCACGTCGTCATATCAGGCCGATACTGGCCCAGAACGCTAGATCGGAGGGGAGAAAAAAAAAAATATGATCCGATACCCATCTAACACAAACCATGGGAAAATCTAGAGTAGAGCATTGCCTAAATGCTTTTATATGAGCATTTCCCTTGCGGCCACATCCAGTTAAACGACACAGCCTGTCATGTGATAACAGTAGTAGCCAATTATAGTCGCATGAGTATAATAGTTAGCCAACTTACAGAATAGTCATGTCAGCGGTGAGGAAGTACTTCAAAGAGGAAAAAAGTCCAACGGTCGAATGCAAAATTTGCAAAGCAAATGTTTTGAGGGGTGGCAGAGCTGTTGATCAGTTTAACACCACACAGAGCAACACCAGGAATTTCTCACAACAGACATCTGGAGCTCAGACGTGAGTACAATGTCCTTGTTGAGTCGGAGCGCGCTGACTCTGGTTTTACCTTGAAAAAAAGCGGTGTTGCATTCCCGAGAGTTTCGTGGCTCGCACACAGGGGATTCTATTACGGCAGCCTTTGAGGAGATGCTGTGTGAATGGAAGATTAATAAAAAGTCCATGTAGTTTCAAGGGACAATGCAAAAAACATGAAGGTCATGGATCAACTCGGAGTGGTGAGTTTATGATGCTCCGCGCACACACTGCAGGTAATTGTACACGAGGGACTGTTGTCGCAGCGCAGTGTAAGTGACGCATTGGCCAATGCGAGAAAAATTGTAGGCCACTTTAACCACTCACCACTTGCCTATTCACGGTTAGACATCCAAGTAGAGCTAAGCAGCCTAAGCATCTGCAGCAGAACATCCACACTATATGGAACAGTACATGATTGAAAGCCTCATTGCGCAAAAATGGACACCATCTGCATATACGGCTGAATACGACCCGTCAGCAACACTGACAGCAAACCAGTGCGGGCTGTTGGAGAAGACTTCCACCGTTCTGGCCCCCTTAGAGGGGATGACAAGGGAGGTGCGTGCCTCCTCTGAAACTGTAACTGATATCATCCCCATTGTGTGTGTCCCCAAGGTTAGTTTTAAACGGTTTGTTAATGTTATGATATTTATGTCTTATAGAGCCATTTTGTTATTACTACTGTGATTTGCACATAGCTGCACTGTAAGGGATAGTTTTATTTACAATGCTGAATGATGCCGTTTAAATTGTTTGAACTTTAACCCTGTTGGTAGAGTTAAGTACTGCAGTACCTGTTTTTTGTGTGTTTTTGTAGTGTTTGAATAAAGGGTGGCAGTCTTTCATAATCAACTTCTGTTGTGGACTATATACTGGAGAAGCATTTCTTCTCCATTTGAGATGTTTTTAGGTGGCTAACTGAGCAAAGTGCTTCCATATATTTTATTATTATTATTAGTTCAAGAATAAAACGAAAATATCGGATTGATATCGGTATCGGCAAATAGTCAATGCTGCGGCATCGGTATTAGAAGTGGAATAGTGGCATCGGGACATCCCTAGTTTAGGTAAAGCAGTTGAAAAAACAAAGATGAAAGTCATTAAATCATAAAATAAACATGTTCACCATTAAATCACACATTGAATTTTCTTTAGGCAGCATTAACTAAAAGCATTTATTAGACTGATATGACTGTTTTCTATTCGTTTAAACAGACTGAGTGAAGTACTCTGTTAGACTCATGGAAGTAGAAATGATGTGGGCTTTTTTGAACTTTCTAGAAGTTACGGTTTATTAATATTTCAATTATCATCATTATTATTCACTTTTCTAACTGTCCCAACTCTTCTTTTAATTGCTGAAGTGTAATTTGAATTTAGAAATATTTCTGGTGTGTAATCCGGATGGCCAAAACAGAAACGGAAGTTAAATAAAAGAGCTTATCATGATCAATAAAGTGCTGGACCCTTTATTTGCCCCATCATCCAGCGCAGATTTAATATAAATGAAAACAAGAGGTTAAACACATTGCTATTATTTCTCATAAAAGTTAGGTAAAAACACAGCACGAGCATGAGTAATAAATGAGGACTGTGTGAATCGTCACATGACTGTACCTGACTCATCTGTCCGTGCAGCGGGATGGCGGTGATGCCGAGGTTTCTGAGCAACAGTGCCACACGCTGGGCGTTATTACACGTGCTGCAGAAAACCATGAAAGAGTTTCCTGCCAATTCATTGAGAATAGAAACCAGATAACAGTCCTGAAACACAAACATAAAGATCAGCGTCTGCACAAACACACATTTGACATTTACAAAATCATTCTGATGATAAACAATGAAAACCGTCACAGTAACCCCGTAACAACACATTTATGAGTTAAACTCAATGCTCATCATTAACCTTGTATTTGGATGGGATGAATATGTAATACTGTTGGAGTTTTTCTACGGTGGCGTATTTGGTAGAAACGGCACATTTGACGGGATCACGAAGTGCCGCTCGCTGCAGTTTCTGCACCTGAAATGTGTGAGAACACGTCGGTGTGTTATTCTGCATGTTTGCGCTCCTGCTTTAAAATCCGTCACACATTCAAACTCTTTGTACCTTTTTAGTCATCGTGGCTGAAAACAGGAAAGTTCGTCGTTCTCGGGGAATCACCTTCAGGATTTTGTCCACCTGACAGAAACACACAACATATCAAACGTGTGATATTTGATCTCATGCTAACATCTCAATAAACAGTTTTAGTTCAATCGTTCACATGAATGTTTTTGGGGAGAAACAGATTGAACTATGTGTTCTCTGTGAAGCTCGATTGCACAAGATTTCATGTTACGATCAACAAGCTGCACTCACGGGACGCTGTTCTGTTCCACTGACATCTGTCACGCTGTGAGTGCGTGTGTGTGTGTGTGTGTGTGTGTGTGTGTGTGCGTGCGTACCTCAGACTCAAAGTCCATGTTGAGAATGCGGTCGGCTTCATCCATCACCAGATATTTGAGCGCTCGCAGGTTGAACCCTTTTGTGTTTTCCAGGTGATCAATCAATCGTCCCGGAGTCGCTGAGTGAGAGAACGACAGACAGAATTTATTCTATTTTTTTTAGAAGATCATTTGAACGGTGTCCAACTAAACAGCAGGATGTGATGATTATTAGGCCCTGATTGTATCTGTTAGTATTAGGGCTGCACAATTATTAGACAACTAATGGTGATTATGATTATGTAATCGTGAAAACTGATGATTATTAAAGTCTACTCGTTGCATTAATGGTTTCTATTTAGAATGTGTTTTTTGCAGCGGTTAATTTCTAACCAATCCCTGACGTGTGCGTTGAGCAATGAAACGGCAATGGCCAATCAGAGACGCAGTAAGTCTTCAGACCAATCAAACAAACCCTTTTGCTCAAGTTTGAAATATTCTGACGTCCAGATACTTGCTCTGTAAGTTTCATCTGTGTTTGCGATGGGACACAAGAAAAACGGTTGTGAGTTTGAGTCCAGGAAAGAGCAGATTTTGGTTCTTCTGTTGATCTCGGAGTCTTCATATTGTGCTTACTATAACGCAGACTTTCTGTAATTCCTGCTAAACTAAGCTGTAAGTATTCTGTCAGAAACAGTTGTATACTCTCAACCAAGAACGTCTCTTTGATGTCAGATTGTCGATTGTGTGGCACAGTGGTTAGAGTTTTAGTTCGAAAGACTGGGTGAACCCCGTTCGATGCCCGCTTCAACTGGTATAAACATTGTGACTTGTGCCAGAGCTCTTTGCATTGTGCTTATGGCTTTAGGGTTTGGCCCCAATCATTGCTGCTTGCAGCTATATTTGTGATTTATGAATATTTATTTGATGGATAACATGAATTAAGGCAAAAAAGACACATACTAAATATTAACCCATTCTCAAATTCAACTTAGACATTTATTCACCATATTCAATGTGACGGTTGAGTCTCTGACAGCAAATCATGTTAATCTGTAATTATTATTCCTCCTCCACTGTCATTAACGTGAGGGCTTCTTGTTTTTGATGCGAGTGTGGAAACCAACGGCTTTACTCCAACTCAATCCTGACTCGTAACGGCAGAAAACCTCAAGCAGTGTAACGATGAACGCGAGCGTTTGCTTTGTGGCATCTACAGTGACCACACTGTTAAAAGTTGAACTCTTCAGAGTTATTTTCATTCCTGACAGAATAACTTGAGCCGAGAGCAGATCAGCATCGCCCCTCATGGGACGGTTCAGTGCAGTTTTGGGCTCACGGTTCCATTTCTGCACAGCAAAGAACTGAATTAACATAAATTGGCTGCATTAATATGAGTCCTAAATAATAAACATAAAAGATAATTGTGCTGCTGGAGAGCGAAACGAAACACTGTATTCAAATCATCATCATTAATAACTCGATATTTACGATAACGTCACACAAAATACTACCGTATTACCACATTGAGCTGCATTGCTAGTATTATTAGCATTTTAATATTTAGTTATTCCTAAATCTACTCAATTTAATTCTATGCCACACTGTCAAACATATTTTTTGACTTAATTTAAAAATGTATAAACTGAATTTATTATTAATAATAATAATGATTACTGCACAGGAACAGTTATACAAATATATTATTATTCATTTGCAGTTTATTATAAAGTCTTTATAAATTCTGCATTTTAATATTTCTGGTTCCATGATTTGTTTTAATGAAATATTATTATAGAGTGATTCATCAATGAATACATAGAGCTTTAATCAAATAAAAATATAATATTGTTTTGTTTTTGGTCAAATATAATTCTGCACAGTAAAAATGAAATTATGAATGAAAATAATCTGACAGCTGTGATTCAGTTGTGATATTGTTTACATAATAATAATAATAATAATAATAATAATAATAATAATAATAGTAATTAAATGAATAAATTTATCAGCTGAGGAAGACAGAGGAGATCTGCACCCTCAGTGAGTCAGATATAACAGCTGCACTGCTATGAAGCCCATGAAGCCAGCTACACTTAATATGTCAGAGGAGACCACTCCAACACTATCAGCTGTACTTAATTTATCATTGTGATGTATTAAGATCGTGCACAGTAACTTGTATTTCAGCTCTGTTTTTACATTTTCAGTGAACTATGCAATATCGCAATATGTATCTAATCGTGATCCCTGTATCGTGATTTCCTTGCCAATACCCACCCCTATTTATTTCACAATATTTATTACATTTTCATTATTGGCCATGGTGCAGAACACTTCATTTCCCAGAATGCTTTACTTTGCTCAATTTATTAAACAATAAAGAATTAAATTTTTGAATAAATTTTCATGACGTTTTTTAAAAACAATGTGCTGTACAGCAAAAACTAAATCCTTGTTCATTTTAGCTTTATTTTTCAGAAATGGTGTGTCCAACAAGTTTATAAAATCAATTCTTCCAATTTGGAAATAAATAGTTACTTCTTCAAAAATAATAACGTAATTATTTGTCACAAAATGTGTTTGGACTAATGAAAGTCCAAGTAGTAACTGTTTTCTGACACTTCCTGTGGGTGTATTCTGACACTTCCTGTGGGTGTATTCTGACACTTCCTGTGGGTGTATTCTGACACTTCCTGTGGGTGTGGCCAATTCAAATTCCACTCATGAATGTAAATCTGATCACATGACTGTCATATCACACACTCAACAGCTGAGACAATGTTTCATTACAAATCATTAATCTTATTCAATGGCAGATTGAACATGTGCAGAGCAGAATATCCACATTAAACTGAGCTCTTACCGATGATGACGTGAGGTTTCTTAGCCAAAACCATCGACTGTGACATCATATCGATCCCTCCAACAATCACAGCTAGAACACACACACACACACAGATGACATTAATAAGTGTGTGTGGAATCCAATAAATATTAGTGATAAATGAAAAACAGAATAAATGATACTTTAACGTCCATGTTACATTCAGTTAGTGCTGTAAATCACTTAACATTTAATAATCTAATTAACTGCATGATATGCCAAAAAAAAGGTCACTAACCCTCCACAAATCAAAATAATTCAATATATAATGATTAAAGAAGATATTATTATATATAATTATATTGTTTATTTCTATAATATTGAACATAACACTATCATCTATTTTGCAAATTAATAAACTGTCCATAATCCGGCCTCGGAACCGGATTTCCTCTAGCATCGTGTGTTTTTATCCAAAAACCGGCCTCGGAACCGGATTTCCTCTCGCGGCACGTGATTTTTGTCCATAAACCGGTCTAGGAACCGCATTTCCTCTCACGGCACGTGTTTTTGTCCATAAACTGGAATCGGATTTCCTCTTGCGGCACGTGTTTTTATCCATAAACTGGAATCGGAACCGGATTTACTCTCGTGGCACGTGTTTTTGTCCATAAACTGGCCTCGGAACCGGATTTCCTCTTGAGGCAAGTGTTTTTATCCATAAACTGGAATCGGAACCGGATTTACTCTCGCGTCGCGTGTTTTTATCCATAAACTGGCCTCGGAACCGGATTTCCTCTGGCGTTGAGTGTTTTTATCCATAAACCGGCCTCGGAACCGGATTTCCTCTCGCGGCGCATTTTTATCCATAAACCGGCCTCGGAACCGGATTTTCTCTCACGGCGTATTGTTATCCATAAACAGGTCTCAGAACTGTATTCATTACATTTACATTACATTTATGCATTTGGCAGACGCTTTTATCCAAAGCGACTTACAGAGCCCTTATTACAGGGACAATCCCACCGGAGCAACCTGGAGTTAAGTGTCTTACTCAAGGACACAATGGTGGTGGTTGTGGGATTCGAACCAGCGACCTTCTGATTAGCAGCCCTATGCTCTAGCCACTACGCCACCACCACCTCTATTCCTTCTCGCAGCGTTTCTGCTGACTGGGACTCATAACAACATAAATCTGAAACTGCTCCAATATTAAGGTCCAGAGATATAATTAATAGTCCTGTTGATTTTCAATACATGTTTCCCTCATTAACATGGACAGTTATCACGTAAGACGCGGTTCACATACCTGTCTTGACGCCGATGCTGGAGCCGAGTGCCTCAAACTGCTCTGAGATCTGGAAGGCGAGTTCTCGTGTGGGTGTCAGAATGAGTGAATGCAGCCGCTGCGCAGACTCCAGGAGAGACTGAAGGATGGGAAGAGCAAACGCTCCGGTCTTCCCTGAACCGGTCTCTGCTAAACCGATGACATCACGACCTGAAACACACACACACACACACACCAGCAGCTATAAGACAAAACACCAACAAAAACTCCAGAACTTTGTGTTGTGTATGCGTGTTTTATGTGCATGTCTGTGTTAATGTGTTTGTATGGAGCTGGTCACCTTCTAGAGCGACAGGAATGGCCTCCACCTGGATCTTGGTCGGCTTCTTCCAGCCCAACTGATCACAAGCTTCACAGAGAACTTCAGTGACACCCTAAAACACACACACAATGTTGTTATATTTGTGAGACTTTATATAAAAAAAAATAAATATATCAAGATATTTATTAGAATAGTTTTACCAATTGCAATGTTAGGGTACTTAACCCCTAACCTATCTATAATGTCTCAAATATCTGAAAATGCCCAGCTTTAAAAAATACAAAAACATGAACGGAAGTAATGATATTTGCCACACACACACACACACACACACAAAGCAGACAAACTGGTTAATCCAAATGTCTGCTAGGTGCCTTGAGACGTCAAACAGGTCACATAAACTACAACACATTGAGACTGTGTCTGTTCCCCGAACTACCAAACACAATACCCTCACTAAATCATTTTAGAAAACATTTGATTAAGGTCAAACTTGAACAAAACAAATTAAAGATACATATCATATAAAAATAGGGCTACTAAACATTAGATCTCTTTCTACCAAAGCACTAATTGTTAATGAAATGATCACAGATCATAGATTGAATGCGCTCTGACTGAAACCTGCTTAAACCGGATGAATACATTAGTTTAAATGAATCTACTCCCCCAGGTTATTGTTATAAACATGAGCCTCGTCTGAAGGGTCGAAGAGGTGGTGTTGCTACAATTTACAGGGAAGTTTTTGGTGTTACTCAGAGGACAGGATATAAATGTAAGTCTTTTGAACTAATAATGCTTAATGTGACACCATCAGATATAAATAAAAAATCTCTGTCATCTTTTGTCCTTGCTACATTATACAGATCACCTGGATCATATTCTGATTTCCTTGGTGAATTTGGAAATTTTTTTATCAGATCTTGTAGTTACTGTAGATTGAGCTTTAATTGTTGGTGACTTCAACATTCACATAGATAATGAAAATGTAACTGGACCAACTCATCGCCATAATCATACACTAGATATAATTCTGTCATATGGAGTTGATGTTGATAATATAGAAATTCTACAACAGAGCGATGACATCTCGGATCATTACCTCGTCACTTGTATGCTGCGATCAGCTAATATTACTCAATCTACACCACGCTATCCTTCAGGTAGAACTATTCTTTCGACCACTAAAGATAGCTTCACTAATAATCTTCCAGATCTATCTCATACACTCAATAAACCCCAAAGCCCAGAAGAACTTGATGAAATAACAAAAAATATAAATGCAGTCTTCTCTAGCAACCTTGATAGTGTCGCCCCACTTCGATTAAAGAAAGACCTGCACCATGGTACAATGATCACACTCATGCTCTCAAGAGAGCAGCTTGGAAAACGGAGCGCATGTGGAAAAATACAAAATTAGATGTAATTCGTGGTGCATGGAAGGATAGTGTCTGTAGCTACAGACAGGCACTAAAAGCTACCAGCTCAGCATATTTTAGTAAACTCATAGAAAATAACCACAACAATCCTAGATGTTTATTCAGTACTGTGGATAAATTGGTTAGGAATAAAGCCTCAACAGAACCAGATATTACATCACAGCTCAAGAGTAATGACTTCATGAATTTCTTTACAGATAAAATTGAAATAATCAGAAATAAAATTGGAATTATGCATCCATCTGTCGTCGCACCTCAGAAAACAGTGCCTAATAATTTTCCTCACATGCAACATCAATCTTTCTCTGTCATAAGTCAAGAAGAGCTAACAAAACTTATCAAAACATCAAAAGCCACAACATGCATGTTAGATCCTATACCAACTAAGCTCTTAAAAGAGGTATCTCCTGTAATCTCAGAACCTCTTCTTAATATTATTAACTCCTCGCTCTCTTTAGGACATGCCCCAAGACACTTTAAAATGAGAGTTATCAAACCACTTATTAAGAAGCCACAACTTGATCCTGGAGAAGTGGCTAATTATAGACCGATTTCAAATCTCCCGTTTATGTCAAAAATACTAGAAAAGGTAATATCCTCCCAACTATGATCATTTTTACCGAGAAATAGTATATACGAAGAATTTCAGTCAGGATTTAGGCCTCATCACAGTACAGAGACTGCACTTATCAGAGTTTCAAATAACTTGCTCTTATCATCTGATCGCGGATGCATTTCTCTTCTATTGCTTTTAGATCTTAGTGCTCCATTCGACACGATAGATCACGACATTCTCTTGAATAGGCTGGAGAATTATGTTGGCATGTGTGGAGTTGCATTAGCATCGTTTAGGTCATATTTAGCAGACCACTGCCAATTTGTCTACGTAAATGAGGAATTGTCAAACCAAACAAAAGTCAAATATGGAGTGCCACAGGGATCAGTTTTAGGACCTCTGCTTTTCTCCATGTATATGCTTCCCCTGGGAGATATTATCAGGAATTGTGGAACAAGTTTCCACTGTTATGCCGACGATACACAACTTTATATTTCTTTAAAACCTGATGATATTTCACAAATCTCCAAATTAGCAGAGTGTATCAATGAAATAAAAGATTGGATGGCCAGAAATTTCCTTCTAATCAATTCTGACAAAATAGAGGTACTAATTATTGAACCAAAAACCTCTAAAAATAACCACTACAATATAATTTGACTCTGGATGGATGTACGGTTACATCATCTTCAACAGCGAAGAACTTGGGTGTAATATTTGATACCAGTCTGTCCTTTGAAAATCTAATTACCAGTGTTTGTAGAACAGCATTCTTCCACCTCAGAAATATTGCTAAATTAAGGCACATGCGCTCTGTTGCTGATGCCGAAAAACTAATTCATTACGTGAATTCATAACCATTCATTATGAATGTCATGACCTCAAGACTAGATTATTGTAATGCATTACTGGGAGGATGTACAGCAAGATCAATAAATAAACTTCAATTGGTTCAAAATGCAGCAGTCAGAGTGCTGATGAGAACCAAGGAATATGATCATATTAGCCCCATTTTATCATCGGTACATTGGCTTCCTGTTAAATTCCGTATTCATTTTACAATTCTGTTAACGACGTACAAATCTTTGAATGGTCTCCACAGTAGTTAAGTGACCTTCTACCACGCTATATTCCAACACGTTCATTACGATCACACAATTCTGGCCTGTTAATAGTTCCTAGAATATCAAAATCCACAAAAGGAGGAAGATCCTTTTCATATTTGGCTGCTAAACTATGGAATAGTCTCACTAACACTATTCGGGATGCAGACACACTCCCTCAGTTTATGTCTAGACTAAAGACTCGTCTATTTAGCCAGACATACACCTCATTTATCCTCCAACACACAATTAGGCTGCTTTAGTTGGGTCTGCCAGAACCAGAAACATTGATCATGATTTATAACTCTGCAATAAATTGAATGGCATCTACAGGTGAAACTCGAAAAATTAGAATATCGTGCAAAAGTTCATTAATTTCAGTAATTCAACTTAAAAGGTGAAACTAATATATTATATAGACTCATTACAAGCAAAGTAAGATATTTCAAGCCTTTATTTGATATAATTTTTATGATTATGGCTTACAGCTTATGAAAACCCCAAATTCAGAATCTCAGAAAATTAGAATATTGTGAAAAGGTTCAGTATTGTAGGCTCAAAGTGTCACTCTAATCAGCTAATTAATCCAAAACACTTGCAAAGGGTTCCTGAGCCTTTAAATGGTCTCTCAGTCTGGTTCAGTTGAATTCACAATCATGGGGAAGACTGCTGACCTGACAGTTGTGCAGAAAACCATCATTGACACCCTCCACAAGGAGGGAAAGCCTCAAAAGGTAATTGCAAAAGAAGTTGGATGTTCTCAAAGTGCTGTATCAAAGCACATTAATAGAAAGTTAAGTGGAAGGGAAAAGTGTGGAAGAAAAAGGTGCACCAGCAGCAGGGATGACCGTAGCCTGGAGAGGATTGTCAGGAAAAGGCCATTCAAATGTGTGGGGGAGTTTCACAAGGAGTGGACTGAGGCTGGAGTTACTGCATCAAGAGCCACCACACACAGACGGGTCCTGGACATGGGCTTCAAATGTCGTATTCCTCTTGTCAAGCTGCTCCTGAACAACAAACAACGTCAGAAGCGTCTCAAGCGCTCTCAAATTCCAAATTTGAGAGCAAATTTTGCATCTCATTTGGAAACCAAGGTCCCAGAATCTGGAGGAAGAATGGAGAGGCACACAATCCAAGATGCTTGAAGTCCAGTGTGAAGTTTCCACAGTCTGTGTTGGTTTGGGGAGCCATGTCATCGGCTGGTGTTGGTCCACTGTGCTTTATTAAGTCCAGAGTCAACGCAGCCGTCTACCGGGACATTTTAGAGCACTTCATGCTTCCTTCAGCAGACAAGCTTTATGGAGATGCTGACTTCATTTTCCAGCAGGACTTGGCACCTGCCCACACTGCCAAAAGTACCAAAACCTGGTTCAGTGACCATGGTATTACTGTGCTTGATTGGCCAGCAAACTCGCCTGACCTGAACCCCATAGAGAATCTATGGGGCATTGCCAAGAGAAAGATGAGAGACATGAGACCAAACAATGCAGAAGCACTGAAGGCCGCTATTGAAGCATCTTGGTCTTCCATAACACATCAGCAGTGCCACAGGCTGATAGCATACATGCCACGCCGCATTGAGGCAGTAATTAATGCAAAAGGGGCCCAAACCAAGTACTGAGTACATATGCATGATTATACTTTTCAGAGGGCCGACATTTCTGTATTTAAAATCCTTTTTTTTATTGATTTCATGTAATATTCTAAATTTTCTGAGATTCTGAATTTGGGGTTTTCATAAGCTGTAAGCCATAATCATAAAAATTATATCAAATAAAGGCTTGAAATATCTTACTTTGCTTGTAATGAGTCTATATAATATATTAGTTTCACCTTTTAAGTTGAATTACTGAAATTAATGAACTTTTGCACGATATTCTAATTTTTTGAGTTTCACCTGTATGCTTATACTATTTTAATTGTTTCCCTGTCTCAACCTCGGGACTCCTATCCTGAGGTCACCAGAACCGGCTGGATCCAGCACCATTCCTGCTTCGTGTTGGACTCCACTGCTGCGTGTCTCTGTGTGATGATGACTAAATGCAGCCGGTGCCAATCATCACTTCAGTCTATTATGATTGACTTCAGAGGATGAACTGATGCCAACTCCAACCATAAGACATGGGACACTTCATATGCCATTGTCTGAACCTTGGATTTAGGATGGACCACACCAAACTTCACCGAAATGACCGGCCAGGATGAACTGCAATTCACATCCCTGATCTCTGCCTGCATCACCTCGATCTACTGATGGACTACGATCTTGAAATGGAATATACAGACTAACAATTGCCAACAAAACCCTTCATCAGCCAATTAACAAGGACAATTGCATCTATGTGAACTTCTGCAGTTAATCCAGGATGGACTTCAAAGACATTCATTAATCTTACAGTGAGTCTGGATTAGGGTTAGGGTGGGGTTAGTCAGAGGGGAACTGGCCCCCACAGTGAGTCTGGTTTAGGGTTAGGATGGGGTTAGTCAGAGGGGAACTGGCCCCCACAGTGAGTCTGGTTTAGGGTTAGGGTGGTGTCAGTCAGAGGGGAACTGGCCCCCACAGTGAGTCTGGTTTAGGGTTAGGGTGGGGTTAGTCAAAGGGGAACTGGCCCCCACAGCGAGTCTGGTTTAGGGTTAGGGTGGGGTTAGTCAGAGGGGAACTGGCCCCCACAGTGAGTATGGTTTAGGGTTAGGGTGGGGTTAGTCAGAGGGGAACTGGCCCCCACAGTGAGTCTGGTTTAGGGTTAGGGTGGGGTGGGGTTAGTCAGAGGGGAACTGGCCCCCACAGTGAGTCTGGTTTAGGGTTAGGATGGGGTTAATCAGAGGGGAACTGGCCCCCACAGTGAGTCTGGTTTAGGGTTAGGGTGGTGTCAGTCAGAGGGGAACTGGCCCCCACAGCGAGTCTGGTTTAGGGTTAGGGTGGGGTTAGTCAGAGGGGAACTGGCCCCCACAGTGAGTATGGTTTAGGGTTAGGGTGGGGTTAGTCAGAGGGGAACTGGCCCCCACAGTGAGTCTGGTTTAGGGTTAGGGTGGGGTTAGTCAGAGGGGAACTGGCCCCCACAGTGAGTATGGTTTAGGGTTAGGGTGGGGTTAGTCAGAGGGGAACTGGCCCCCACAGTGAGTCTGGTTTAGGGTTAGGATGGGGTCAGTCAGAGGGGAACTGGCCCCCACAGTGAGTCTGGTTTAGGGTTAGGGTGGGGTTAGTCAAAGGGGAACTGGCCCCCACAGCGAGTCTGGTTTAGGGTTAGGGTGGGGTTAGTCAGAGGGGAACTGGCCCCCACAGTGAGTATGGTTTAGGGTTAGGGTGGGGTTAGTCAGAGGGGAACTGGCCCCCACAGTGAGTCTGGTTTAGGGTTAGGATGGGGTTAGTCAGAGGGGAACTGGCCCCCACAGTGAGTCTGGTTTAGGGTTAGGGTGGTGTCAGTCAGAGGGGAACTGGCCCCCACAGTGAGTCTGGTTTAGGGTTAGGGTGGGGTTAGTCAGAGGGGAACTGGCCCCCACAGTGAGTCTGGTTTAGGGTTAGGGTGGGGTTAGTCAAAGGGGAACTGGCCCCCACAGCGAGTCTGGTTTCTCCCAAGATTATTTTTCTCCATTAATCAACATCTTATGGAGTTTTGTGTTCCTTACCAAAGTTGCTTTCAGCTGCTCACTGGTGTTATTAATACAATTATTATTTAATTGCTCATTTTTAAAAACGATTAACAATCGTATTTCATCTAATTACACAATGATGATTCATCGACATTATAGATATTACAGTTTTATCTTCTGTAAAGCTGCTTTGAAATGATGCGTGTTGTGTGCTATACAAATAAAATTGACTTGACACACGCACGCACACTCAAACACACATACTCAAACACGCGCTCAAACACACGCTTGCACGCTCAAACTCTATGGAACGCCATCCGATTCATAAATACATGACTTCTTACACGTAGACAACATGTTGTTAACGTGTTGTCTACGCGTTGTAAACGTGTTAATTTTTCACGCGTTGTCAACGTGTTAACACGTTGACAACGCGTTGATTTCATGTGATTCTGAGCCATTTGGCCACTTGTCCAGTTTGAGGGTGAGTGTTGTACTTTCCCATTGGCTGCTGAGAAGTAGGGTTAAACCATTTCTGGAAGCCTGGGGAGGTTTGCCTGCCACTATTTAACATGCTACAGATCCTCTAATTTCTCTTCCTTTTCTGTGTAGCCTATAACAATCGTATATTTGGATTGCAGTTTTAAGACTTAAAATACATTATTATTATTATTTTCATCAAGATAAATTGCCTCATTTTGCTCCTTAACGGCCTATTTTGGTAAACAAACACAAGAGGGAATTCATGCTTTTTACACCATTCATCAACTTTAGTTTTATATCTTACAAAATATTAACAGTTGTGCGGGGAAAAACTAACAGCAGTGGTACTCATTTAATGTTGGTGTAGGATACAGACCATTTTAATAAATATGTATTTGGAAAACATGAAACTTTACTCTTTTAACATTTTTATTGAATGTAGGTTATGACCAGCAGGGGGCATACTAGACTAGCCTATACCCTTAATCCCGATGAAATGGGAAAATAATGACAATGTCCTGATTTTAACCAGGTGCTTGGGGTGGGAAACCCTGTTAACATAATTTAAGATGGACTAAGTCTTAATTGATATATCATATAATAAAGCAACAAGAAAGCACAGTGTGAATACCGATGAAGCTGCCTAATTAGCAATTTCATTAACAGAAAAGGTTACAATGTTTCAATCTGCATCTGACTCTACATCAAAAACACCCACAGAGCTAGACAATCATGGGAAAGGTTTTTTATTTCATAAACATAACATTTTAAAGATACCCCATCAATTGCCCATGGGTTTATAATGCAATCCAATAAAACACCACCAGAATAAATAACCAGAGATCAATCAAGATCGTCCTGACAAAATCTCTAGTCAAAATCACTAGTATAACTTATAACACTAGATACCAGTATCAGAAGCTCCAAATGTTTAAGGTTATATGCACTGGTTTTAGGTAGTTAATTGGAATATAGGCTACCTAATTTATTATGTGTTCTGATGCACAGTTAGTTAAATGTAAGACATAATGATTTTAGGCCTGTGGCGCTAACTTCTATTGTTATGAAATGTTTTGAGAAGATAATGGTGTCATTTCTTAAAAAAGATGTTGGTGCGTTTTTAGATCCGTTTCAGTTTGCTTACAGGCAGGGGCATGGCACAGATGATGCTATTAGTAGCATTTCACATCTGGTCAGTAAACATCTTGAAGACCCCAAAGCCTATGCACGTATTTTATTTGTTGATTTTAGTTCGGCTTTTAACACTATACAGCCTCACATGCTTATTCAGAAACTGAAACATATGAATGTTAACTATTTTATTCTTAACTGGTATTTTTCATTTTTAACAAACCGTACTCAACAGGTTAAAGTGAATAATGCTCTTACGGAACCCAGGCCAATCAGCACTGGTGTCCCGCAGGGCTGTGTCAGTTCACCAGCCCTTTTTACATTATATACTAACGATTGCCTCGGACACCATATTGATAATTATATTATTAAATTTTCCGATGATACAGCAATCCTTGGTCTCATGCATAAAGATAAAAGTCCAGCCACGTATTATACAGAAATTGAGGAATTTGTTCAGTGGTGCAACGATAATTATCTTATGCTAAACGTAACTAAGACTGAGGAGATGGTGTTTGACCCAAAAACCATAGGTGACACCAGGCCTGTAGTAATTAACAGTGTACCCATTACTCAGGTTAGCTCTTACAAGTACCTGGGTGTACATATTGATAATGCACTGAACTGGAAGGACCATGTAAATACTGTCTGCTCCAGACTCCAGCAGAGGATGCATTTTTTACGAAGACTCAGATTGTATGGAGTAGAACATAAATGTATGCTGTTGTTCTATCACGCAATATTAGAGAGTATTTTAAAGTACGGTATTACAAGCTGGTATGGTAACCTGACAGTACAATCAAAATCACAGATCGCTCGTCAAGTAAAGACAGCTATGAAGATTATGGGGGTCAAAAACTATCTGCCCCCCCAGAAAATCTATGAGCAGTCGGTTATCAGACAGGCACAAAAAATAGTTTCTGACTCGACTCATATCCTCCATCTAGAATTTCAGCTTTTACACTCTGGCAGAAGATTTAGAGTTCCTAAATGTAGGTTAAACCGTTATAAAAATTATTTCATACCTATGTCCATTAAGCTTATTAACGCTAATATGTAGTGTGAGTAATATGTCAATGTGTATTTTGTAGGTTAGATAGAGTGTGCAACACATAAGTTGTGTATATTAGGGGTGCTAATAGTGTGCAGTATGACAATTGTGTATCATATAGGCCATGTGGAATATATCAGTTGTGTATTTTATGGGTACTATAGAGTGTGCAGTATGCCAATTGCGTATTTTATGGGCCTTGTGCCAATAGAAGGCGTCAATGTGTCTACTACTATACATACGTACCTATTTAAATGTATATGAGAGAACGTTCGGGAGAGGATGTGCCAAGGAAATGTTGTGAACTGTCTTTGTGTTGTCTCTGTAAAGCTACGGAATGGACAGTGTCCAAAACAAATTTCCCTTCGGGGACAATAAAGTATATCTTAATCTTAATAATCACAAATTGTGTGATTGCTTATTTCTGCCTGCCTATCCAATGTTGAGTTATGTATGCTCTGATGAAGGTCTGTTAGACTGAAAGCTTAATAAACTGATACACTGCATAGATTGAAGTGTGCTGATATCTCTTATCAGTTTGGACTCATTGATGCTTCCAGCACCTTAGCAAAAAAAAAAAAAGCCGGGTGGAGCAGTGGTCATCCTGCTTTATTTCTGTCTCTGAATATAAAACAGAATTACTAAAAAATAAAACACAGTGAAAAGACTTGGATTGATATTTTTAAAGTGCAATTTAAACTTTTATTTTGTATTTATATAGTTATTTATGACTGATATAATGTATGGATTTGATGGCTGTTGTCAAGGCTTTCAGGCTTGGAGACGCTTCAAGATGGATTTACTTTCACCATGCTTAATACACGGCATAGTTTCTGTCTTACGGGTTCTCACTAATATATAAGCTATAAAAAACATAAGACTTGATGCACCAGATTTTTCATTTCCCCAGTATCTCCAATATGCCGCATTCGAGACACAACAGACACAACACCAGCATGCCGGCTGTGGCTTTCACACAGACATTGTTCCATCTCTGTTACTATCCATGTTCCTGGCACAGAGGTGGATCAGACCCCCCTTTCACGCTCTGTACCTTTCATACAGTGAGACAATACTCCCAGAAAATAATAAAGTGTGAAAGCAGCTATGGATAGCCAGACTCATGATTTAATTGCCAAAAAAATGAGATGAGAAGTCTGCAGATATTTAACAAGAGCCATCAGACCATTTGCACAATATTGGGCACAATTAAAACTGTTGAACCACATTCAAATATATAATTTATTATGTATAATAGGCTGTAACTGGCTAAACACTTCTCAGGTTTTAGGCTTTAATAAGGATTTTAAGGATGACCTTGGAGTTTGGCACAGTAGTGTACATCAGTTACTATCTGACCTAATTACAAACCTTAATTCTAATCCTGACAGTCTTTGGAAGGCTGTTCATTTCATCAAAAAGGGTAATATCACCTGTGTACATATATGTCTGAGTGCTTAATGTCTAAAAAGAGGTCCGTTTAGGTTTTAACAAGCCCCATAATTAGTCACAATGTGCCTCTACTGGTCAAAGCACTAAATTAAAATGCTGAAAAAGGTTCATGTTGTTTTCCAAAGACATATACAGTATTTATTAAAATGGTTTGTATCCTACACCAACATTAAATGAGTACCACTGCTGTTAGTTTTTCCCTGCACAACTTAATATTTTGTAAGATATAAAACTAAAGTTGATGAATGGTGTAAAAAGCATGAATTCCCTCTGTTGTGTTTGTTTACCAAAATAGGCAGTAAAGGAGCAAAATTAGGCAATTTATCTGGATAAAAATAATAATAATGTATTTTAAGTCTTTATTTTAATTGTTATAGGCTACACAGAAAAGGAAGAGAAATTAGAGGATCCGTAGCATGTTAAATAGTGGCAGGCAAACCCCCCCAGGCTTCCAGAAATGGTTTAACCCTACTTCTCAGCAGCCAATGGGAAAGTACAACACTCACCCTCAAACTGGACAAGTGGCCAAATGGCTCAGAATCACATGAAATCAACGCGTTAACAACACGTTAACAACGTGCAAACAACGTGTTGTCTACTTGTAAGTCACGTATTTTTGGACTGGATGGCGTTCCATAAACACGCACACACTCAAACACGCACATACACCGAGAAAATATGAGATTAATGAAGATTATTTTAATGAATTTTTACTGAAAACCTGAATAATTGAGAACGGTTCATGGTGCGTCACTAGAGAATAACAAACACATTTACAGCTGTGAATGATGAAGCTCTCTAATGAAAAATTCATCATGTGAACTGAATCTCACCAGATCTTTGAAGCTCACGTGTCTCTCTTCAGTGTTCGTGTCTTCAATGTTTGTGTCTTCTGTTGTGTTGTCTTCAGCAGTTTGTGTGTTTATTTTCTCTTCTTCTGTATTGGTTTCTCTCTGCTCCGCCATGTTTGCTGCTCTGCACCCATGTGTTACGTGTTCAAGACACTGCGCATGACCGGAAGTGACGCATAAATTTCGCTATGGCTTATGGGAAATTATGTTCACGTAATGGAACTCGCTGTAATTTAAATAAAAATATAGTTGCAAATGAAAAAGCATCTTGTCAGCATGACATTAGTTCAGTAAATTATTTGTAACTCTTAAACTGTATTCATGGATCATTTGTGATCTTTGATGCCTCTAAAATTTACTGTGGTACGATTCAGTACTTCGCAAATTTAATATCAGGATTGATGTTTGGTGGATATTTGCTTTCTGCTAACTCTGTTTTCTGGAGGTGAATATCACCAGCACAATTAAGTTAGAGTAAATTATAATACTATATTTATTCATTTACTCTGTCAACGCTTTTAGCTCTAGAATACTGCCTGTCTAATGTGCTTTTATTGATAAGGGACTGTCTGAAAATGTCTAATGTGCTTTTATTGATAAGGGACTGTCTGAAAATGTCTAATGTGCTTTTATTGATAAGGGACTGTCTGAAAATGTCTAATGTGCTTTTATTGATAAGGGACTGTCTGAAAATGTCTAATGTGCTTTTATTGATAAGGGACTGTCTGAAAATGTCTAATGTGCTTTTATTGATAAGGGACTGTCTGAAAATGGTCAAACACGCTTTTATTGATAAGGGACTGTCTGAAAATGTCTAATGTGCTTTTATTGATAAGGGACTGTCTGAAAATGTCTAATGTGCTTTTATTGATAAGGGACTGTCTGAAAATGTCTAATGTGCTTTTATTGATAAGGGACTGTCTGAAAATGGTCAAACACGCTTTTATTGATAAGGGACTGTCTGAAAATGGTCAAACACGCTTTTATTGATAAGGGACTGTCTGAAAATGGTCAAACACGCTTTTATTGATAAGGCACTGTCTGAAAATGGTCAAACACGCTTTTATTGATAAGGCACTGTCTGAAAATGTCTAATGTGCTTTTATTGATCAAGGACTATCTGAAAATGGTCAAACACGCTTTTATTGATAAGGCACTGTCTGAAAATGTCTAATGTGCTTTTATTGATAAGGGACTGTCTGAAAATGGTCAAACACGCTTTTATTGATAAGGGACTGTCTGAAAATGGTCAAACACGCTTTTATTGATAAGGCACTGTCTGAAAATGGTCAGACACGCTTTTATTGATAAGGCACTGTCTGAAAATGGTCAAACACGCTTTTATTGATAAGGGACTGTCTGAAAATGGTCAAACACGCTTTTATTGATAAGGGACTGTCTGAAAATGGTCAAACACACTTTTATTGATAAGGCACTGTCTGAAAATGGTCAAACACGCTTTTCTTGATAAGGCACTGTCTGAAAATGTCTAATGTGCTTTTATTGATAAGGCACTGTCTGAAAATGGTCAAACATGCTTTTATTGATAAGGCACTGTCTGAAAATGGTCAAACACGCTTTTATTGATAAGGGACTGTCTGAAAATGGTCAAACACGCTTTTATTGATAAGAGACTGTCTGAAAATGGTCAAACACACTTTTATTGATAAGGCACTGTCTGAAAATGGTCAAACACGCTTTTCTTGATAAGGCACTGTCTGAAAATGTCTAATGTGCTTTTATTGATAAGGGACTGTCTGAAAATGGTCAAACACGCTTTTATTGATAAGGGACTGTCTGAAAATGGTCAAACACACTTTTATTGATAAGGCACTGTCTGAAAATGGCCAAACACGCTTTTCTTGATAAGGCACTGTCTGAAAATGTCTAATGTGCTTTTATTGAAAAGGGACTGTCTGAAAATGGTCAAACACGCTTTTATTGATAAGGCACTGTCTGAAAATGGTCAAACACGCTTTTATTGATAAGGGACTGTCTGAAAATGGTCAAACACGCTTTTATTGATAAGGGACTGTCTGAAAATGGTCAAACACGCTTTTATTGATAAGGGACTGTCTGAAAATGGTCAAACACGCTTTTATTGATAAGGGACTGTCTGAAAATGGTCAAACACGCTTTTATTGATAAGGGACTGTCTGAAAATGGTCAAACACACTTTTATTGATAAGGCACTGTCTGAAAATGGTCAAACACGCTTTTATTGATAAGGCACTGTCTGAAAATGTCTAATGTGCTTTTATTGATAAGGGACTGTCTGAAAATGGTCAAACACGCTTTTATTGATAAGGGACTGCCTGAAAATGGTCAAACACGCTTTTATTGATAAGGGACTGTCTGAAAATGTCTAATGTGCTTTTATTGATAAGGCACTGTCTGAAAATGTCTAATGTGCTTTTATTGATAAGGCACTGTCTGAAAATGTCTAATGTGCTTTTATTGATAAGGGACTGTCTGAAAATGGTCAAACACGCTTTTATTGATAAGGGACTGTCTGAAAATGGTCAAACACGCTTTTATTGATAAGGCACTGTCTGAAAATGGTCAAACACGCTTTTATTGATAAGGCACTGTCTGAAAATGTCTAATGTGCTTTTATTGATAAGGGACTGTCTGAAAATGGTCAAACACGCTTTTATTGATAAGGGACTGCCTGAAAATGGTCAAACACGCTTTTATTGATAAGGGACTGTCTGAAAATGTCTAATGTGCTTTTATTGATAAGGCACTGTCTGAAAATGTCTAATGTGCTTTTATTGATAAGGCACTGTCTGAAAATGTCTAATGTGCTTTTATTGATAAGGGACTGTCTGAAAATGGTCAAACACGCTTTTATTGATAAGGGACTGTCTGAAAATGGTCAAACACGCTTTTATTGATAAGGCACTGTCTGAAAATGGTCAAACACGCTTTTATTGATAAGGCACTGTCTGAAAATGTCTAATGTGCTTTTATTGATAAGGGACTGTCTGAAAATGACACGTTTTAAAACAGCAGTGTCAAAGTGTTTGTTCAACTGACCGATAAATAACAACAAATGAACACACATATGGTTGTGATAGTCTCCCGGTGGGTTTGACTGACCAACATAGGTCATATTTCTATGTCCTAAAATCCACCTAAATTATTTTGTCTCGTTAATTCCAGTCTTGGAATTATGGACATAATTACACTTATTTAATTAAATATAATTGTGTAGTCTCCAATAAGACTAAAAATATCCTCGTCTATATCCTAATCAACTGGCTTCTACAAATTAAAGTGGACAGTTTGTTTAATTATTATTATTTGTTTTTTTAAGTTAATAAATGTTTCATAAAATTCAAGGAACCTCACCACGTCCAAGCTCATATTACATGGAGCATCATTAATTTATCCCTGTTTTTATAAGTGTTTATCAAGAACATTCAATAATGACAGAATGAGATCTAGCAAATATCAGACTGCAAATGTTGTTATTCAGATATATATTTGTACATTATTTGAATAAGTCATTGATATTTTTTCACTACATTTACTTCCACAAATATTTGAACTCTGAACGTTGCAGTCAGGGTTTGTTTTGGTAGTAAAATAAGTGTTATGATGAGGGTTTTTACTGAAATGTAGAATTGTTTTGTTCCTGCTGGTCTGTATATGAGTGCAGCTCAATAGAGGATTTGACTTCATGGGGCAAATAGAAATCATCATGAATTCATTCATTTAAATTCAAGGCCTGAAATCGCACTTAACATCATCTCCCGTCTGATGGAGTCCTCACCACATATTACTCTTTTATTAAAGACCTGAAGCTGGATGTAAATATCACTGAAATATAATTAAGATGATAAATAACAGCAGCAGGAGTTTGAGGTTTGAAATTTAATCATGTTGAAAGATGAAACACAATCTTATGTGACAAACAATAAACTAAAATAAAGTAAAATAAAATATAAAATATAATAAACAAACTAAAAGGAAACATATAAAAGGTAAAAGAGTGCCAGTGACCTTCGACTTAAATGAAGTGCAGATGATGTAGTTTATTATTGACTAATTCAATCACAGCAGCCCCTCCATCTCCCTCATGAAGGCCTCGTACATCTGGTCTTTAGTCTTCATGTTGTGCGGGGCAATGCCAGCGGGCTGGGTCGGGTTTATAGACACTTGTTTGGGATGCTCACGCTCGTCCTCTCTCCTGCCGGCCATTTTCTCCACCGTGCCGGTGCGGTCTCTACGCACACGGAGCGCCGTGGGAACAAAGCGCGTCACCTCCGTCTTGGGGTTGATGATCTGAGGTTTGGCAGAGATGGTGGCGGTACCCGGTTGTGCTGAGGAGGGGCCAGAGATGTTGGCACGTTTTTCGATGGTGGGGGCAAGCAGGGGGGCGGTGCCAGGGGGTGGGGGCATCTGCAGGACGGGGGGGCGTGTGGACACGCTTTGAGAGCTCTCGCCAGAGGAGACAGACACCGTGGGCGTCTTCTGACGTGGTACGATGTTGGGTGGGGCACTGAGCACATTGGGGTTGAGTGGTGGAGGGAAGAGAGAGAGAGGGGGGGCCATGCGGGGGGGTCCGGTGCGGAGGGGAGGGGGCGGTGGAGGCATTCCTGCAAAACAAATCGAGATCACACATGAAACACATGAAACACACACACACACTAACATTGAAACACACACACTCAGACTGACCTGGAGGAGCAGGAGGGGGCAGGCGGGGCGGGGGTCCTCTGGGAGGGGGTCCGGGGGGCAGACCCGGTGGTGGTCCTGGAGGAGGTCCTGGCGGTCGGCCCGGCGGGGGTCCTGGAGGCAGCATGCGAGGTATGGGACCCCTGAGAGTGGCTGGCATCCCAGGAGGCCTCATGAACGGAGGAGCACCTGAACACACACAATTTGATTTTCAGTTGGACTGAAAGTATAATTTGTCTTTTTAAATTTCATATCAACACTTTAGTCCAGTCCAATTGGGCATATCATTAATAATAGCTCGCCTTCCTCCAGCACATATATGGACTTCATTAACATAACGGCCTCGTCATTGCACATGTGAAATATGAACAAATTATCTCCTACTTTGCTTTAAACGCTCATAATATTGTGTTACGAACATGACGGTTACATGTGCATCATATTATTCAATGAGAGAATCACTCATTCTTTTATCAGCATCACAAACTCTTGATCTGATCTTTTGTGTCAATATTAATGCATTTGTGATTTGAAATGGCCTAGATATCTTCTGATCATCTGCTCGCTCACTCTGACTGAAGGGCTGAATGCAGTCTACAGTATATTTCATAATGAGTGATGTCTGATGTCAAAGTCATTAAGATGGGTTTATCCCATGGCCATTTCTGTCCCGTCCGTAACGCAAAAAAATAAACCCAAACCCTGTCAGACTGAAAATGGTGACCTCAAATATTCAATCATATGATGTGATGAAGACTGTAGCCTGACTACACACACACACACACTAGTGCTCAGTCATATATTTTATGTAATAATAATAATAAAGAACACAGAAGGGATTTGAAAGTGTGAGGTGACGCACCAGGAGGCGGTCCCGGAGGCGGGCCAGATGGCGGTCCCGGTGGCCTCATTGGAGGTGCAGGAGGCGGTCCTAGAGGAGGCGGCCCTGTGATTGGTGGAGCCTGCATGTGTGGAGGAGGCTGCTGAGCTGCCATTGGTGCAGATGGAGCAGGAAGTCTGGGATTGGCCAATGAGTTTGCAGCTTCAGCATCCACAACTTCATCCTCACCGTCCGAATGATCAGAGTCTGTGAAATCCTCTCCATCCTCATCATCTTCCTCAGGCACTGACTGACCTGCACACACACACACACACACACACACACAAGTGAACATGTATTCAACATTCACCTCAACACACACACACACACACACACACACACACACACACAAACTCACACAAACACACACACCTGCCATCCTCAGCATCATGGCCTGCAGTGGTGTGATGGTCTTGTTCTTCTTAATCACCCTGTTCTTCCTCTTCTCTCTTGGAGAAGGCATGTCAGCAAACCGCACACAGCGACCTGTGAGTGACAAACACACAATAAATACACAATTAACACACAATAACACTGTTTGACTGTGGCAAGGTACACAAAACTCCATAAGATGTTGATTAATAGAGAAAAATAACCTTGAGAGAAACCAGTTCCCCTTCAGTTCCCCTCCGACTGACCCCACCCTAACCCTAAACCAGACTCTCTGTGGGGGCCAGTTCCCCTCCGACTAGCCCCACCCTAACCCTAAACCAGACTCTCTGTGGGGGCCAGTTCCCCTCTGACTAGCCCCACCCCAACCCTAAACCAGACTCTCTGTGGGGACCAGTTCCCCTCTGACTAACCCCACCCTAACCCTAAACCAGACTCACTGTGGGGGCCAGTTCCCCTCTGACTAACCCCACCCTAACCCTAAACCAGACTCTCTGTGGGCGCCAGTTCCCCTCTGACTAACCCCACCCTAACCCTAAACCAGACTCACTGTGGGGGCCAGTTCCCCTCTGACTAACCCCACCCTAACCCTAAACCAGACTCACTGTGGGGGCCAGTTCCCCTCTGACTAACCCCACCCTAACCCTAAACCAGACTCACTGTGGGGGGACTCACTCTAGCCACTTATAAATATATATACTAATGTTTCATTAAGTGAAGAGATATTGAATCGGTCTAGTGAATCCGTTACTGACAACATACAGTTCACAACAGCATTGTTTATTAATCTGTACTTTCATGAATAACATTCAAATATGTCATAAAAATGTATTTTGTTATGTATGTAGTTAGGATTAATTATGTGGGGGAGGCGCAAACACAAATAAACAACAAACAAACCACAAACACCAAGTCAAAGTCTCACCTGTGTGTTTATCGGCTCGGTCTCTCTCGTCCTCCCTATCGTCATGGCGATCAGTCATCATTCTCATGTCAGCATCTGTGTCGTCTCTCTCACCGCCGCTGTCATCCTGCGAGTCACTGTCATCGTCTGCATCGCTCTCGCTGTCTGTGTCTCGTCCACCAATGTCAAACATTTCAGTGTCTGAACCGCCGCCATCATCTGACATCAAACACGTTACTGTAGAGCGTGTGTGTGTGTGTGTGTGTGTGTGTGTGTGTGTGTGTGTGTGTGTATATATATATATATATATATATATATATATATATATATATATATACATACATAAAAGTGTGTGTGCGCAAATGCGTGTGCGCGCGAACCTGATCGCCGTGTGCTTCCATACAGCAGCAGTATCTGTGGAGGGGGAGGTCCTGGTGGGGGTCCTGGTGGTTTTCGTCCAGATGGCAGACGAGGAACTCCAGCGAGAGCAGCTGAAGACACTGCAGCCGCTTTCCTGAAACACACACAAATAATGTTGTTTTCAACAGAAACTCAATCAACTCTTCACAGAATCACCTGCTCGAGGTCAACCATCGCTCACTGCGGCCCTGTGAATCACCCGTTTTCACTGTACAACACCTGTCAATCATCAGATCCTGTTGTCCAGACTCTCATCTGAGCATCACAGGAAGTGCACCCCTAGTGGTGTCTGACATCAGCGTTTAGTGCTCTTCTCCACATACACAACCTGGATGATACACAGCCCGACCAGTCAAACACAACACTGTACAGCTGCTGGTCTGAAGCTCGTCATCTCAAGATTGACTACTGCAATGCTCTTATAACACTATTAAACATGGCCTCCTGTAGCTGCACACATCAACACACTCATGCAGGCGTTTGTGTTGATCTTGTCCTCTTGAATCCATGAGTGAGCAAAAATGCGTACACAGACAGTCCGCTCAAACTGTGCTGATGATGAAATTCACATCTCGCATGTAGGAGCCATTTATATTAGACACCTGTGCTCATTTAGTACTCACCTGTATCCCGCCCCATTTAATCTGATTTGTCTACATGCAATACATGTTTTGAAATGTGGGGGAGCAGGTGTACGGGGTGAGCATATGGCACACTTCTCCATTGAATGGAAAAAAGGAAACAAATGAATTAAAACAAGTAAAAGGACCTTTCTGACAATTTTTTTGTGCACTAGAAACTTTACCCCTGTATCAAGGAAGTGGCATACTGATTTTGTTATTTTGAATTTGCCACTAAACAAAACGTTTGAAAACCATGCCGGATTTCCCACGCGGAGAGACCGTGGAGTAGTCCGTCATATGAAGGAAATTCCAAACATTCCAAGTGAAGCACGATGGGCGACTCTACACACCGAATTCAAAGCAAGTCCGTGAGTAAATGAACAAAAAGGGAAATCAGTGATATGAATTTGATACATTAATGGAGATATTCAAGCAAACAAGAAAAATGTGAAGAGATTATTTGGAAAAGAGGCTGTTCTCAGGATACAACCGCGTTGATAGCACAAATAAATTGAAAGGTTTATCTGGAATGTTTATGCCCATTGAGATGTTAGACGATGGATAATTTACCAGAAATGTGGGAAATAGTTGAAACAATTAATGAAACAAATGAGCCACTGACTGCTGCTGAAGCTGAAAAAAGATGAAATTAGACGGCTCATGGCGAGCAAGACTAAGTGCTGTAACACAGAGGCAAAATGAAATTAAAACCTTGATGAAAAGAGAGTCCTCTGATGTTGTAAAGACACAGGAAATCTTCAGCTTGCTCAAAAATGCTGACAAGGTGACTTTGGAACACTAAACTCCATAAGATGACTTCCTAAAATCCACATGATTATGTTTTGCATGTCTGAGAAGAGGTCATGTAAGCAAAGATTGCAAAAAGAGATTTACATGCACAACATGTGAATAAAGACATCCAGGTATATTGCACATTCATAATCACAAAAACACAGTAGTGCAAAGACATTCTGCCCAAGAAGAAACTGTGAGAAATGCTTTAGTTTCAATGTCCACAGTCACACTGGGGCTGGCATTCCTGACTGAACATTAGCCATCCTTCAATAAGATTCAATAAGAGAAGATAAAGCAATACGATTATACAGACATACGCGTTTATACCTTTTGCACCGAAAAGCTCATGTCAGACTTGTACCTGAAAGGAAAGAAATGTGACATCCTTCTAAGAACAATGAGGCAGGAATAGTTTGTACGATACTGATGCAGATGTTGGGCTGATAATTAGCGTAAATGCACCAAATGCTTTAGAACCTTGGAAAATAGTCAATAGTCAGAGTAATGGTACTTTTGCCGTCAAAACTCTTCTTGGATGGGTTGTTAATGGCCCATTGATGACTAGCAGTGCAAATAAACTTGGACTCCCAAGTATAAATGCAAAAAGGACTTCGATTGCACATATAGACTAACTCCTACACCAACAGTACAACCAAGATTTCCCAGAAAGATGTCATGATGGCAAAAAAAAAAAAAGAGGCCTGTCGAGGATAAGCAGATAAGCATCATTCAAAAGGACCGCAATTACCTGTTGCGTTACCTTTCCGCAATCCAAATGTGATCCATAAAAACAGATTCCTAGCTGAGCAGTGTGCTTTGACCCTTCTTAAGAGACTGCATCAAAATTCAACGTACTTATAAGAATTTCATGAAGAAGGTGATTCAAAAGGAGTGTGGTATATTCTACACCATGATGTTTACCACTTTAGAAAGAAAAGTATACAGGTGGTACTGGGACCAGACCTTTCCAACACTCTGATAGGTGTTCTCATCAGGTTTCATCAAGACACTGTAGCTTTCATGAAAGGCATCGAAGGGATGTTTCATCAGGTCCGTGTTGCTCCCGATTATGTACATTTCTTAAGATTCCTTTGAGATGGACACATTTCTACGCCAATAACTGAATACAGAATGACTGTGCATCTCTTTGTGCCGTCTCATCACCAAGCTGTGCAAACATTGCACTTGGTAGAACAGCTGCAGACTTGTCCTTGCTAATTGCCTGTGGAGGAAAAAGCAGAGGATGTTAAAGACCTAGACCTTGATATGGATCCATTACCTGTTGAAAAAGCACTTGGAGTAAAATGGAATGTGGAAACATGTCATTTCATTTCGACTGGCTTCTAAAGACAGACCTGCAACAGAAAAAGGAAAATTTTCCACTTTTGTAACGGTGGTCGGCCAAAATTAACCAAAGAAAATTATTATATTTCCGAGGCAGGATTCAAACCCAGGCAACCTGTGTGATAGCACTGTTTCTTAACCACTAGACCAGCAGGGATGCTTTCAATATTACATCGACTCCCAGTCCCACACCCTCGGAAAAAATACAAAATAAACAGTTGAGTAAGATCGGGCGCCAGCCATGTATATACCTGACAATGTGATTCACATATTATCCCCAGAGAGCTAAATAGACCATACATACAATGAGAGAAAAAAGAAAAAACTATATAAGAAGTTGTATGCAATTTTCCTTGTTTTTGTTTAATGATTTAGCATGTGAAAATTTTTTATTCTTAACTCATCTGGGAATATAGTTCAATACAGTACTCAAAAAAAAAGAAAAAAATACAACCAACAAAAAAATAAATAAATAAATAAAAAATGTGCAAAATTAAGTTCAATTATTAAACCAAACTCATTGAAACCTCTAAATGATGTCCTAACACTCATTCATGAGATACAAAGGGTAGTACAGAAATCATCTGTGCTGCCAAACTCTCCCCCCCTGGCTGAAACAACGAACGTTTGTCTCAACGTTGTTAGAGAAAGAAAAAAAATAAAAAATAAAAAACCCAGGACTACTACTTCATCTGAGGTTTCTTGAAATAAGTCCTTAAGTCTTTCCTTCTCCTGGTCCTCCAACTCCTCAGCTATTGGATAACATACTTTGAGGTTACAGACGTGCGGTGCACACATCTTCTCCAGTGGCTTCCAATGTGCTGCGCTAATTTAAAGGACCCAATTTCCTCAGAATCCGATAAGGTCTTTTCAGAAAATCAAGCATAGCCCCTTTAAAACAACTTACCATTCCATGTCTAGAATTGGTAGCTGCACTACTGGCAGCATGGATGGATGATATACTGAGATGAATGTCATTGAATCAGTGTTCTGCACTGACAGCACTGCTGTACTTCAATACATCTTCAATGAAACCAGACGATTTCATACATACATAGCCATCAGAGAGCCATCATCCATGTCCTCCAAATCCACCTTGGTCGCTAACAGATTAGCAGATAATTCCCTCTCCGATGGCTCCAGATGATCGATCCATTTATCGACATCTCCCACTCTTGAAACAATTTCAGTGAATTTCACTTCCATGGCAGTGATCGATCGACGCATCACAGCAAGAAGTCAGCAATGATCTTCATCAGCATTGCCGACATGTTCAGCATTTCTCGCTGCATTTCCCACTCTTCCCCGACTAAATTCACTCCCTGGCTCGTAGCCTGCTGCTCGGGGGTGTCAGCATGAGCACATAAGTGTCCTATGTATATATACACTCACCTAAAGGATTATTAAGGAACACCTGTTCAATTTCTCATTAATGCAATTATCTAATCAACCAATCACATGGCAGTTGCTTCAATGCATTTAGGGGTGTGGTCTGGTCAAGACAATCTCCTGAACTCCAAACTGAATGTCAGAATGGGAAAGAAAGGTGATTTAAGCAATTTTGAGCGTGACATGGTTGTTGGTGCCAGACGGGCCGGTCTGAGTATTTCACAATCTGCTCAGTTACTGGGATTTTCACGCACAACCATTTCTAGGGTTTACAAAGAATGGTGTGAAAAGGGAAAAACATCCAGTATGTGGCAGTCCTGTGGGCGAAAATGCCTTGTTGATGCTAGAGGTCAGAGGAGAATGGGCCGACTGATTCAAGCTGATAGAAGAGCAACTTTGACTGAAATAACCACTCGTTACAACCGAGGTATGCAGCAAAGCATTTGTGAAGCCACAACACGCACAACCTTGAGGCGGATGGGCTACAACAGCAGAAGACCCCACCGGGTACCACTCATCTCCACTACAAATAGGAAAAAGAGGCTTCAATTTGCAAGAGCTCACCAAAATTGGACAGTTGAAGACTGGAAAAATGTTGCCTGGTCTGATGAGTCTCGATTTCTGTTGAGACATTCAGATGGTAGAGTCAGAATTTGGCGTAAACAGAATGAGAACATGGATCCATCGTGCCTTGTTACCACTGTGCAGGCTGGTGGTGGTGGTGTAATGGTGTGGGGGATGTTTTCTTGGCACAATTTAGGCCCCTTAGTGCCAATTGGGCATCGTTTAAATGCCACGGCCTACCTGAGCATTGTTTCTGACCATGTCCATCCCTTTATGGCCACCATGTACCCATCCTCTGATGGCTAATTCCAGCACCATGTCACAAAGCTCGAATCATTTCAAATTGGTTTCTTGAACATGACAATGAGTTCACTGTACTAAAATGGCCCCCACAGTCACCAGATCTCAACCCAATAGAGCATCTTTGGGATGTGGTGGAATGGGAGCTTCGTGCCCTGGATGTGCATCCCACAAATCTCCATCAACTGCAAGATGCTATCCTATCAATATGGGCCAACATTTCTAAAGAATGCTTTCAGCACCTTGTTGAATCAATGCCACGTAGAATTAAGGCAGTTCTGAAGGCGAAAGGGGGTCAAACACAGTATTAGTATGGTGTTCCTAATAATCCTTTAGGTGAGTGTATATATATATATATATATATATATATATATATATATATATATAAATCCAGTTGAAGTCAGAAGTTTACATACACTTTAGCCAAAAACATTTAAACTCAGTTTTTCACAATTCCTGACATTTAATGGTTTTCCCTTTTCTCTTGGGTCAGTTCGGATCATGACTTTATTTTAAGAATGTGAAATGTCAGAATAATAGTCGAGAAAATTATTTATTTCACCTTTTATTTCTTTCATCACATTCCCAGTGGGTCAGAAGTTTACACACACTTTGTTAGTATTTGGTGGCATTGCCTTTAAATTGTTTAACTTGGGTCAAATATTTTGGGGATCCTTCCACAAGATTCTCACAATCAGTTTCTGGAATTTTGTCCCGTTCCTCCAGACAGAACTGGTGTAACTGGGTCAGGTTTTTCAGCCTTGGACTGAGGTCAGGGCTTTGTGATACCCGCTCAAATACCTTGACTTTGTTGCCCTTAAACCATTTTGCCACAACTTGGAGGTATGCATAAGATAGTTTGGCTTTTTTATGGCAGTTCTGGAGCAGTGGCTTCTTCCTTGCTGAGCAGCGTTTAAGGTGATGTCCATATAGGACTCGTTTTGCTGTGGATCTAGATACTCATCCACCTGTTTCCTCAAGCATCTTCACAAGGTCCTTTGCTGTTGTTCTGGGATTGATTTGCACTTTTCACACAAACTACGTTCATCTCTAGGAGACAGAATGCGTCTCCTTCCTGAGCGGTATGATGACTGTGTGGTCACATGATGGCGTCTCCTTCCTGAGCGGTGTGATGGCTGTGTGGTCACATGATGGCGTCTCCTTCCTGAGCGGTGTGATGACTGTGTGGTCACATGATGGCGTCTCCTTCCTGAGCGGTGTGATGACTGTGTGGTCACATGATGGCGTCTCCTTCCTGAGCGGTATGATGGCTGTGTGGTCACATGATGGCGTCTCCTTCCTGAGCGGTGTGATGACTGTGTGGTCACATGATGGCGTCTCCTTCCTGAGCGGTGTGATGACTGTGTGGTCACATGATGGCGTCTCCTTCCTGAGCGGTGTGATGACTGTGTGGTCACATGATGGCGTCTCCTTCCTGAGCGGTGTGATGACTGTGTGGTCACATGATGGCGTCTCCTTCCTGAGCGGTGTGATGACTGTGTGGTCACATGGTGTTTATACTTGTGTACTATTATTTGTACAGATGAATGTGGCACCTTTAGGTGTTTTGAAATTCCTCCCAAGGATGAACCAGACTTGTGGAGGTCCAAAATTATTTTTCTGAGATCTTGGCTGATTTTCCCATGATGAGACACCGAGTTTGAAGGTAGGCCTTAAAATACATCCACAAGTACACCTCTAATTCAGTACACCTCCTATCAGAAGCTAATTGTCTAAAAGGCTTGACATCATTTTCTGGAATTTTCCAAGCTGCTTAAAGGCACAGTTCACTTGGTGTATGTAAACTTCTGATCCACTGGAATTGTGCTTATAGTCATTTAAAAGTGAAACAATCAGTCTGTAAACAATTGTTGGAAAAATTACTTGTGTCATGCACAAAGTAGATGTCCTAAACGACTCGCCAAAACTATAGTTTGCTAATATTAAATCTGTGGAGTGGTTAAAAAATTAGATTTAGGGGTCTGGTATCTCGGCGAGTATTGGCGCTGACTATCACACCTGGAGTCGTGAGTTTGAATCCATTGCGTGCTGAGTGACTCCAGTCAGGTCTCCTTAGCAACCAAATTGGGCCGGTTGCTAGGGAGGGTAGAGTCACATGGGGTAACCAAATTGTCCCGGTTGCTAGGGAGGGTAGAGTCACATGGGGTAACCTCCTCGTGGTGGTGATAAGTGGTTCTCTCAATGGAGCGTGTGGCGAGTTGTGTGTGGATCGTGTAGAGTAGCATGAGTCTCCACATGCTGTGAGCCTCCGCGGTGTCGTGCACAACGAGTCACATGATCAGATGCGCCGATTGACGGACTCCGAAGTGGACGCAACTTAGACTTGTCCTCCACCACCCGGATTGAGGGGAGTAACTGTGCCACCATGAGGACCTACTAAGTAGTGGGAATTGGGCATTCCAAAATTGGGGAGAAAAAAGGGATTAAAAAAAATAGAGTTTTAATGACTTCAACCTAAGTGTATGTAAACTTCTGACTTCAACTGTGTGTGTGTATGTGTGTGTTCTAACCCGAGTGCAGAGCTCTTCTTCAGTATTGATGGTGGTTGAGCTCCAGGCAGCGGGATGTCCTGGATTAAGATGCTGGATGGAGCATGTGGCATGTCAGGAAGAGGAATACTGTCCACCTCCACAGACTCAGCGTTCTGAAGGACACACAAACATCTTTACACAAACACACATTATAACAGACACAAGTCCGCACATAACAGTCGGTGGATCTGTGAACATGTTTCCACTGATGCAACAAGAGTACACTTCTACATCACCTGACCACAAACACAAACACGCCGAGTCTGTGGAGGTGCAAACACATGCACACACAAACAAACAGGCGCGTGCACAAACACGCGTGCTCGCACAAAAACACGCACACACACCTTGACTGAGTGGAAGTAGAGTGCCAGTTGTCCTCGTTTGGTTTCGTAATCCACCTCCAGCTTCCGAAGCTCTTTATACGTCTCTGGATTCTCCCGCTCGTACAGACGGACGATTCGTTCAAACGTCTCGCGCAGTTTCTTACGTTTGTCACGCAGAACTTTCTCATTCAACAGTGGCTGCTGTACTGGGTTAAATTCTGAAAAACAAAATTAAACACTGAAAACACAAACACACCGATGGCCTGTCCCATGAAGCAGAACTCAGTGGGTACATGCTAACACACCAAGAGCGTTCAAATCCGATCTAAGAGATCTCAAGATGTGCTTAAAGATTGAGTATTAAACTATATTTCACTTGACACAGTGACCTAAACATTTTATATTTATGACGCAACACACCCGAGACGCAACACAAGCATGTGTGATGCAGCTGTACATCCTTAAACAAGCCCTCATAATAAATCTCCAACTGATTGATTAATTCACTTGTGTAATGGATTGCTGTGAACTGTGTGTCAATGATTGACTTATGATCAATAATATGGAAGTAAACAATACATTGTATTCTAAAGCCACTTTTTGTAATCAATGATCAACTCTTCTGCTACAAGAATGTAATGCACTTTAATTATTTGAATATTGAATATTTTTTATATATATATTTTTTATTTTTATTTAAAGATAACTATGTATAATTGTATATTGATATTAATATGTATAATCATTATATATTGAATTGTTGTTATATGAGGGGCTTTCTCAGCTAATATTTGTATATGCGATTAATTAATTGGGAAACAATGTAATTAATTTGATTAAAAATTTTAATCGATTGACAGCCCTAATTATTAGATATGTACATTGTTGACACTGACCCATCTCGTCGAGTTTCTCCATGTCTTTGATGATCTGACGCGGATCCTTCATCTTCAGCACCGCTGCTCGAACCATCATCCTCTGCTTCTTGTTCTACAACACACACACACACACACACACACACACACACTAATGAAGACATAAAGAGGGAGTGTTCTGCTGGGAAACGTCAGTGTTCATCAGTTCATGTGAGCTCATTCATTAAACAGACACACATGAATTGTGATTAATGAATGATGTCTGATGTGTGCAGGAGTGGCATGACGAGGTGTATCTGCTACACAATGATCTTTACATAAATGCATGAGTCTAATTGACATTCACATGAACACAGTATTGCACTGACTTGATCCAACAGCTTGTCTTCAAACACTGAATATTAATGAGCTGAACTGTTCTAGGGGTCAGATGTCAGATCCATACCTTCTTCAGCTCTCTCTTGCGCGCCTCCTTCCCTGCGCACACACACACACACATACATATATATATATATATATATATATATATATATATATATATATATATATATATATATATATAAAGACTGATCATCAGACAATAGTAGTGTTTGTGTCCGGTGTAACTGTACTCACTGGCCTGATCGGTGGGGTTCATAAATTTCCCACTCTTGGTGGAGGAGGTGGAGCGTCGCCCCATGTCTGCACACTTTCTGTTTACCTGGAAACACACACAGAATATGTAAATCATCTGACACCTGTGATAAAGAATCTGAACTTCTGTCATCTTCATTAATCAGAGGAACACAAAAACACACTTTTACTGAATAGTGACTGAGGCTTTTGTGTTACACAGAAGAAAGGACTACTGGTTTGGAACAACATGAGAGTGAGTGAGAATGAGTAAATAAATAAATATCTTTGGGAAGATTATCCCTTTAAAGAAAAATATAAAAAAGGGTCATACAGACTTTGACATGTTTTATATTTATCTAAATTAAATTTCTCCTCAACCCCATATATAAGATATCTGAATGTAAAATGTTGCGACTGAATTATATTTTTAAATTAACTTAAACGTGCCGTTGATCTTGTTCAATATTTGGAATATATTCGTTCTGTTTAAAATAAAAGCATGAGCTGTGTTTCTGATAACTATTATTAAACATGCTGATATCAGAATATTTAACATTCATTATTAACTGTTATGGGTTCAATACTGCTGATTTTGATGACTTTTGTATTACAGATTGTTTGTAATGTTCCTCGTTTGGATACAAGTGAATTCTGTAAATATATCGCAATAAATACGTGAATCTAATCATAAACTAATGCTTCTTATGAGCAGAATAAAACTCAAACTCACCCCAATCACTTGAATGGATCTCAAATATTCACATTTCTCACTGATCAAAACCACGCACCATCTTCCGTGCGCTGAGCGGAAATACGTCATCCACCCGGACTTTTATTATGTATATCGGAATTTACACACAGTTACAAACACAAGATATAAACACAGTTTTCAGCTGTTGAGTTTATAAGAAGTGCCGCGTTCTAATATTATTAACAATTAATACTAGTCGCCTAGCAACGGGACAGTACAAGTTTTACATTTTGATGGTCTTATTTATTTTTATTTTTTTGTGTGTTTATTCTTCTTCTTATTATTATTATTATTACTACCACCACTGCTACGTGGTTTATTTATTTTTATTAGCAAATTATGCATCACAAAACAGGGAACATTCAACAACGAAATACACAATAACCAGGGTGAACACACACAGAACAAACATAAAGGAACAAGGAGCAAGATTCAAGACAGAATGGGACATATATATATATATATATATATATATATATATATATATATATATATATATATATATATATATATATATATATATATATATATATATTCAAATTGCTTTTATAAAAAATATATCTTGTAGAACAATAGGAGAAATTGTCTCAATTTGAACTGATAACCATTTATATACGTCAAGCCAAATTGTGAAGTAAATTCACATAGAAAAAAAAGGTGATTAAGTGTTTCAGGGAAGAAAGAACAGAAAACAACAGGCCTAGATACAGGATCAGATAAACTACTTTGAATTATTCTTAAACCAGTGGGTATAGCTTTACAAACTTTATAATAACTTTTAATTGTAGTTCTAAATCTATATTTATTAATGAATTCATTATAAGATAAAAAATTAGCTTCTGAATCTAATAAAACTTGAATAAAAATAATGCCTATGACATTCCAATCACTTTTATAAAGATATTTACTATTGATATCTACAGCCCTATTATTCCAAATAGTGGCATTGTGAGGGGTAAAGTTGTGTGGGTAAATATCATTTTCCAAAGGAGTACCTGAAAATTAGGCAATTTCAAAGGAATTTGAATTAAATCAAGATCACATCTTAACACGAACCTGAGGCCACCAATAGTTTTAAAAATACGGTTAGGAATGTGGTACCATATTGAATGTGGCTTTGATAAACACTCTTTCAGTCAAGTTACTGAGATTCAAAATCAATGGCTTTAAAACCACCATGTCCATACTCTTTAACCATATGGAATTTACATAAATAGTGTGTTTTGTTTTGCCATATATTTTTAAATAAGATGGAATTCACTGATTTGATTATTTTTGGGGCAGTATACAAGGCATGGGATAAATAAATAAGTTTGGATATTCCCTCAGTTTTAGTTAGAAGAATTCGGCCCAATATAGATAGGTCTCTAGACAACCAATGATTTAAGGATTTTTCTCTGCTAATAGAAATTTTTGGTAATCATGACCCCTAGGTATTTAACCTCCTCTTTCACTGGAATGCCCACTATTTCCTTTAGATGAATGCACACTTTTTCAAGTTTAGGGTCAGTCCTGAAGCCTTTGTAAATATAGCAATTCTGTCTTTAACTATTGGAACCATCTCTTTATTTTTAAGAAATGAAACAGTGTCATCTGCAAATTGGCTTATGGTAAATGTCCTGCCAAGAATATCAGTTCCTATATTGTCCTCAAGATTTGTGATAAATAAAGACATTAGTTCTGCTGCTAAATTGAATAATAATGATGAAATAGGATATCCCTCATTTGATTTGTATTCTGGGTGATGAGATACCCTACTATAAATATCATTATAGAACATGGAAATAACTCTGTGAAACATGGAAAAAAGTCTAGAAATAAAAAATAAGCTTGACTGAGGAATTAAATAATTATAGTCAAGCATATCAAGGACTAAACTAACATGACTGTGAATACTTCTCCCTTTGATAAAAGCAGATTGAGTTTCATTGATGATTTTACCAACACCTTTTTTAAGCCTATTTGCAAAAACATGAGAAAGCAATTTAAAGTCATTTGATAGTAGAGTTATTGGTCTCCAGTTGTCTAAATATAATATGTCCTTATTTGGCTTTGGAATGAGGATAATTAAACCATGTTTCATCGATGGAGTTAATTCAGATTTATACACACTCTTTTAATGCTTCAAAAATTAAGACTCTTATTTCGGCCCAGAAATGTTTATATAGTTCTACTGTAATACCATAAATACCTGGGGACTTTCATCAGGCGTTTGTGAAACAGAAATATCTAATTCTGAAATATCAATATCATCATCCATTTTGCTTTTAAAATCAGTATCTATAATAGGTACTTTGTCCTTTAAAAATCACAATCTCTCTCTGTATATCTTGATTTATATAAATGACCATAAAAGGAGAATACATAATCATCAATCAGTGTTTGCTCTTCGCTTATATGGTTATTAATACTAATGGTTTTTAAAGCTTGTTTGTGTATTTCTAAATGTAAAAATATGATGAATTTTTTCCCCCTCTTCAATCCATCTGGCTCTGGATCGTATCTAACCCAGGTGCTCGGAGTCACTCACACAAACAGTAAACACCATCAGAGTAACACGTGTGAAATTAAAATAATGCAGTAAACATGCTGAGATGCGCTAGGTGTCACTCATATAGTGTATATTGTATAGTAAGTAGTGTATCGTGTGTAGTGTATGGATAGTGTATATTGTATAGTGTGTAGTGTATAGTGTGTAATTTATAGTGTATATTGTATAGTGTGTTATTTGTAGTGTATATTGTATAGTGTATAGTGTGTTATTTGTAGTGTATATTGTATAGATTGTAGTTTATAGTGTATATTGTATAGTAAGTAGTGTATCGTGTGTAGTGTATGTATAGTGTATAATGTATAGTGTATAGTGTGTAATATCTATTGTATATTGTATATTATATAGTGTATAGTGTGCTATTTTTTTGTGTATATTGTACAGTGTGTAGTGTATAGTGTGTAGTGTATGTATTGTGTATAATATATAGTGTATAGTGTTTAATTTATAGTGTATATTGTATAGTGTGTAGGGTATAGTGTGTAGTGTATGTATAGTGTATATTGTATAGTGTGTAGGGTATAGTGTGTAGTGTATGTAAAATGTATATTGTATAGTGCGTAGGGTATAGTGTGTAGTGTATGTATAGTGTATATTGTATAGTGTATAGTGTGTTATTTGTAGTGTATATTGTATAGTGTGTAGGGTATAGTGTGTAGTGTATGTATTCTGTATAATATATAGTGTATAGTGTTTAATTTATAGTGTATATTGTATAGTGTGTAGGGTATAGTGTGTAGTGTATGTATAGTGTATATTGTATAGTGTGTAGGGTATAGTGTGTAGTGTATGTAAAATGTATATTGTATAGTGCGTAGGGTATAGTGTGTAGTGTATGTATAGTGTATATTGTATAGTGTATAGTGTGTTATTTGTAGTGTATATTGTATAGTGTGTAGGGTATAGTGTGTAATTTATAGTGTATATTGTATAGTGTATAAGTCCACTAATGGAGGGAGGGCGTTCTCACATTTAGCTCCTAAACTCTGGAATAGCCTTCCTGATATTGTTCGAGGCTCAGACTCGCTGTCCCAGTTTAAAATTAGATTAAAGACGCATCTCTTTAACCAAGCATTCACATAATGCTTACTTTTTATACTACTGCTGAATCAGTTATAATGCATTAATATTATGAACATCAGCTATGCTAATTATTTCCCATCTGCTTTTCTGCTGTTATCTCGGGACGCCAGTCCCGAGGTAAATAGCGTTCGTCAGCTCCAGTTTGTATCCAGCCTCTCACGGAGACTTCAGATGCCCCATCACCATGGACTACGATCTTGAAATGGGATACATAGACTAATTATTGCCAACAAAAGCCTTCATCAGCCAAACAGGGACAATTGCATCTAAGTGAACTTCTGGAATTTAATCAAGGATGGACTTCAAAGACACTGGTCACTAATCTTGCAGTTCAAACACAATCACTGTCTAAATACTGACCCTTAGCACTTAATAAGTTTAATAATTTTTTAAATCATGTTTTTTAACTATAAATAATTCTTATTTACATTATTCTTGATGTTAGCCAGAGGGGAACTGGCCCCCACAGTGAGTCTGGTTTCTCCCAAGGTTATTTTTCTCCATTAACCATCATCTTTTGGAGTTTTGTGTTCCTTGCCACAGTCGCCTTCGGCTTGCTCACTGGGGTTATTAATACAATTATTATTTGATTATTTTTAAACACGATAAAGAATCATATCTTATCTAATTCCACAACAGGGCTCCAAACAAAAAAAAAATCAATTAAGGAGCGATTGGCTCCTATAGGGGGAAAAAACAGGCGCCAAATTTTTTTTTCATTTTTAACTCCTTCCATTCCTTTTCGTCCCGCAGCTCGGTAACAGTGTAGTCTGTGGAGCATTCTTCGCAATTTTGTGATCACGTGCATTTTTTATGCTTGTTACTGTGACCGTGTTTTCTAACAATCTCTTTTTTGAAATGGTTAGTTCCTGCAGTGAACTCTGTTTTCCCCGCTATTTCTTTGATATAAACTTTTGTAATGTATCTCGGGAAATGTAATGCAAATTTTAAAATCAAAGGGAGTAAACTTTTACTGTCGCCAATGGCGACCTTGACAGAAATTACACTCACAAATAAATTTATTTAGTCACAAATGCGACCATTTTTAGTCGCAGTTTGGAGCCCTGCACAAGGATGATGATTTATCGACTTTATAGACATTACATTTTTATCCTCTGTTAATGCTGAACTTCTGTAAAGCTGCTTTGAAACGATGTGTGTTGTGAAAGGCGCTATACAAATAAAATTGACTTGACTTGACTTGACTAGTGTATAGTGTGTTATTTATAGTGTGTATATTGTATAGTGTATAGTGTGTTATTTATAGTGTATATTGTATAGTAAGTAGTGTATCGTGTGTAGTGTATGTATAGTGTATAATGTATAGTGTATAGTGTGTAATATCTATTGTATATTGTATATTATATAGTGTATAGTGTGCTATTTTTTTGTGTATATTGTATAGTGTGTAGGGTATAGTGTGTAGTGTATGTATTGTGTATAATATATAGTGTATAGTGTTTAATTTATAGTGTATATTGTATAGTGTGTAGGGTATAGTGTGTAGTGTATGTATAGTGTATATTGTATAGTGTGTAGTGTATGTAAAATGTATATTGTATAGTGTGTAGGGTATAGTGTGTAGTGTATGTATAGTGTATATTGTATAGTGTATAGTGTGTTATTTGTAGTGTATATTGTATAGTGTGTAGGGTATAGTGTGTAATTTATAGTGTATATTGTATAGTGTATAGTGTGTTATTTATAGTGTATATTGTATAGTGTATAGTGTGTAGTGTATAGTGTGTTATTTATAGTGGTATAGTGTGTAGGGTATAGTGTGTTATTTGTAGTGTATATTGTATAGTGTGTAGGGTATAGTGTGTAATTTATAGTGTATATTGTATAGTGTATAGTGTGTTATTTATAGTGTATATTGTATAGTGTATAGTGTGTAGTGTATAGTGTGTTATTTATAGTGGTATAGTGTGTAGGGTATAGTGTGTTATTTGTAGTGTATATTGTATAGTGTGTAGGGTATAGTGTGTAATTTATAGTGTATATTGTACAGTGTATAGTGTGTTATTTATAGTGTATATTGTATAGTGTATAGTGTGTTATTTGTAGTGTATATTGTATAGTGTGTAGGGTATAGTGTATATTGTATAGTGTGTTATTTATAGTGTATATTGTATAGTGTATAGTGTGTTATTTATAGTGTATATTGTATAGTGTGTAGTGTATGTATAGTGTATATTGTATAGTGTATAGTGTGTTATTTGTAGTGTATATTGTATAGTGTGTAGTGTATAGTGTGTAATTTATAGTGTATATTGTATAGTGTGTAGTGTATAGTGTGTAATTTATAGTGTATATTGTATAGTGTGTAGTGTATAGTGTGTAATTTATAGTGTATATTGTATAGTGTACAGTGTGTTATTTATAGTGTATATTGTATAGTGTGTAGTGTATGTATAGTGTATATTGTATAGTGTATAGTGTGTTATTTGTAGTGTATATTGTATAGTGTGTAGTGTATAGTGTGTAATTTATAGTGTATATTGTATAGTGTACAGTGTGTTATTTATAGTGTATATTGTATAGTGTGTAGTGTATAGTGTGTAATTTATAGTGTATATTGTATATTATATAGTGTACAGTGTGTTATTTATAGTGTATATTGTATAGTGTATAGTGTGTTATTTGTAGTGTATATTGTATAGTGTGTAGTGTATAGTGTGTAATTTATAGTGTATATTGTATAGTGTACAGTGTGTTATTTATAGTGTATATTGTATAGTGTGTAGTGTATAGTGTGTAATTTATAGTGTATATTGTATATTATATAGTGTACAGTGTGTTATTTATAGTGTATATTGTATAGTGTTGTGGCACGGTGGAGGGCGGGACCGGCGCGTGATTACGCACGCCCGGTCCCGTATTAGGCTAATTACGCCGTCAAGAGGGATAAAGGCCACTCGCGGACGGTGATCGAGAGAGAGCTCAATTACGGACGTCCGTCTTATTATGTGTTTGTCTTTTGAGTTCTTCATTAAACCTTTAAGTTTATATGTTAAGCCGGTTTCTCGCCTCTTCCTTGCCCATGAATTATGATCTGTGTTACAAGTGTGTAGTGTATAGTGTGTAATTTATAGTGTATATTGTATAGTGTGTTATTTGTAGTGTATATTGTATAGTGTATAGTGTGTTATTTGTAGTGTATATTGTATAGATTGTAGTTTATAGTGTATATTGTATAGTAAGTAGTGTATCGTGTGTAGTGTATGTATAGTGTATAATGTATAGTGTATAGTGTGTAATATCTATTGTATATTGTATATTATATAGTGTATAGTGTGCTATTTTTTTGTGTATATTGTACAGTGTGTAGTGTATAGTGTGTAGTGTATGTATTCTGTATAATATATAGTGTATAGTGTGTAATTTATAGTGTATATTGTATAGTGTGTAGTGTATAGTGTGTAATTTATAGTGTATATTGTATAGTGTGTTATTTGTAGTGTATATTGTATAGTGTGTAGTGTATAGTGTGTAATTTATAGTGTATATTGTATAGTGTACAGTGTGTTATTTATAGTGTATATTGTATAGTGTGTTATTTGTAGCGTATATTGTATAGTGTGTACACTATAAATTACACACTATACACTACACACTATACAATATACACTACAAATAACACACTATACACTATACAATATACACTATACATACACTACACACTATACCCTACACACTATACAATATACACTATAAATTAAACACTATACACTATATATTATACACAATACATACACTACACACTATACACTACACACTGTACAATATACACAAAAAAACACACTATACACTATAAATTACACACTATACAATATATAATATACAATATACAATAGACATTACACACTATACAATATACACTATACACTATACATACACTACACACGATACACTACTTACTATACATATTGTATAGTGTATAGTGTACAGTGTGTTATTTATAGTGTATAGTGTGTAGTGTATAGTGTGTTATTTATAGTGTATATTGTATAGTGTGTAGTGTAAAGTGTGTAATTTATAGTGTATATTGTATAGTGTATAGTGTGTTATTTGTAGTGTATATTGTATAGTGTGTAGTGTATAGTGTGTAATTAATAGTGTATATTATATAGTGTATAGTGTGTAATTCATAGTGTATATTGTATAGTGTATAGTGTGTTATTTGTAGTGTATATTGTATAGTGTGTAGTGTATAGTGTGTAATTCATAGTGTATATTGTATAGTGTATAGTGTGTTATTTGTAGTGTATATTGTATAGTGTGTAATTTATAGTGTATATTGTATAGTGTATAGTGTGTCATTTATAGTGTATATTGTATAGTGTATAGTGTGTTATTTGTAGCGTATATTGTATAGTGTGTAGTGTATAGTGTGTAATTCATAGTGTATATTGTATAGTGTATAGTGTGTTATTTGTAGTGTATATTGTATAGTGTGTAATTTATAGTGTATATTGTATAGTGTATAGTGTGTCATTTATAGTGTATAGTGTGTTATTTGTAGTGTATATTGTATAGTGTGTAGTTTATAGTGTGTAATTTATAGTGTATATTGTATAGTGTATAGTGTGTTATTTGTAGTGTATATTGTATAGTGTGTAGTTTATAGTGTGTTTTTGTAGTGTATATTGTATAGATTGTAGTTTATAGTGTATATTGTATAGTAAGTAGTGAATCGTGTGTAGTGTATGTATAGTGTATAGTGTATATTGTATAGTGTGTAATGTCTATTGTATATTGTATATTATATAGTGTATAGTGTGTAATTTATAATGTATAGTGTGTTTTTTTTTGTGTATATTGTACAGTGTGTAGTGTATGTATTGTGTATAATATATAGTGTATAGTGTTTAATTTATAGTGTATATTGTATAGTGTGTAGGGTATAGTGTGTAGTGTATGTATAGTGTATATTGTATAGTGTATAGTGTGTTATTTGTAGTGTATATTGTATAGTGTGTAGTGTATAGTGTGTAATTTATAGTGTATAGTGTATAGTGTACAGTGTGTTATTTATAGTGTATATTGTATAGTGTGTTATTTGTAGTGTATATTGTATAGTGTGTAGTGTATAGTGTGTAATTTATAGTGTATAGTGTATAGTGTACAGTGTGTTATTTATAGTGTATATTGTATAGTGTGTTATTTGTAGTGTATATTGTATAGTGTGTAGTGTATAGTGTGTAATTTATAGTGTATATTGTAGTGTACAGTGTGTTATTTATAGTTGTTGTAAAGAAGTTCAAGGTTATGGGCAAGGAAGAGGCGAGAAACCGGCTTGTCAATATAAATAATATTTTAATGAAGAACTTAAAACAAACACATAGGACAACAGACATGTCTGCTGATTAAGCTCTCTCTCTCGATCGCCGTCTGCGAGTGGCCTTTATCCCTCTTGACGGCTCAATTAGCCTGATACGGGACCGGGCGTGCGTAATCACGCGCCGGTCCCGCCCTCCACCGTGCCACACTCCTCCCCCGTTCTCTCAGGCTGGGGACCCCCGGCCTGACGTACATCCCCTGGGGGGGGGGGGGGGGGGCGCCTCCCGCGCGGTCTGCCGGCGGGTCATCCCCATCAACCTGGACGAGGGAGGGGCAAGGGGAGGGAAACAACAATTAAAAATAGGGGGGGGGGAGGTTCCTGCACTGGGCGGTACCTCCCCTCCCACGAACACCATAATTTAAAAAAGAGGGAAAAGCCCAACGCAGAGCGGTATCGAGAGAAAGAGGAGAGAGAGATTTAAAGGAGAAAAAAAAAAAAAAAAACTTACTCGCCGGTTCTCTGATACGCCGTAGCTCGTTCCTCAGCCACTTCTCCACCCTCTTCAGGACAACAGCCACACCTCTCCGGGCAGATCGGAGGCAGTCCTCAGCCCCTGGCGGACGGAACACGCCGCCGCGTTCCCGGGGTGTCGAAGGGGCCTCCCCCCGCCCCTGGCAGCGGTCCGCTCCAGGCGGTCGGCGGCGAGCCCCTCCCCGCACGCAGTCGGCAGTCTCTTCAATCCCGCCGCGTTCCAGCGGCTAATAGGGGACTCCCCCGCCCCTGGCAGCGGCCCTAACCACTCCAGGCGGTCGGCCAGGAGCCCCTCCTCCCCTCGTGGTCGGCGGCCGTTCCTCCGCGTCCAGGTGGCTGGGCTCCTCCGTCCCCCGGCAGATGGCCACGGCTGCTCCATTGAGAAGTGGCGAGAACTCCGCTACGGCGTATCCCTCTTCCTTCCTGGGCTTTCGGCACCAGTGTAACAAGATTCTCGACAGGGCGGGGAAAAGGAGGACACGAGGACAGGCTTCTGCTCACAGGTAAGGGTGTTTTTAATTCTCAAAGTAAAGTTACAGGGGTTCAACATAAACTTCTTATAACAAAACTCAAAACTTTCTATTAACTTAGAACTACTCGGGGCTGCCAACACTGGACTGGCGTCCTGACTGGTGGTGCTGTGGCTCTTTTATGCCGCTCTCCCCATGCTCACTGAAATTAGAGACAGGTGTTAGACATATTTTAGCTCAGGTGTAAGCGCCCTTACCGCTCCCCCTCTCCGGACGGGCGCTTGACCACGCCCCCGCTGCCACATACCCCCACCGCCTGACTCAGGCCGGGGCGCCATCCGGCCTGCCTACCACTCCCCCCCCATTTCTGCAAAGGAAGTCAGCGACAGCCATCTGCACCCCCGGTCTGTGGATCACCTCGAACTTAAAAGGCTGGAGAGCTAGATACCAACGGGTGATCCGGGCGTTAGTATCCTTCATGCGGTGGAGCCACTGCAGTGGGGCATGATCCGAGCAGAGGGTGAAGGCCCGCCCCAGCAGGTAGTAGCGGAGTGTGAGGACCACCCACTTGATGGCCAGACACTCCTTTTCCACGGTGCTATACTTAGTTTCCCTCAAGGAGAGCTTCCTACTGATGTATAGCACCGGGCGCTCCTCCCCCTCCACCACCTGCGAGAGCACGGCCCCCAGCCCCCTGTCTGAAGCGTCCGTCTGTAACAAGAAAGGGAGAGAGAAGTTAGGTGAATACAAGAGCGGCCCCCCACAGAGTGCGGCTTTAATTTGTGTGAACGCCTGTTGGCACTGCTCTGACCATTGGACCGGATCTGGAGCCCCCTTTTTAGTGAGGTCAGTCAGCGGGCTGGTGACGTCCGAATAATTAGGTACAAACCTTCTGTAGTAGCCAGCCAGCCCCAGGAACTGCCTCACCCCCTTTTTGGTCTTGGGCCTAGGGCAAGTCGCAATCGCCGCGGTTTCATCAATTTGGGGATGCACCTGGCCATGGCCCAAGTGGAACCCCAGATACCGCACCTCCACATGCCCAATCGCGCACTTCTTGGGGTTTGCAGTGAGCCCCGCCCGCCTCAGCGACTTCAGGACCGCCCTCAGATGTTGTATATGCCGCTGCCAGTCATTACTATAAATAATAATGTCGTCTATGTAGGCAGCGGCGTAGGCAGAGTGCGGCCGGAGGACATGGTCCATTAAACGCTGGAACGTGGCTGGGGCCCCGAACAAACCGAACGGAAGTGTCACGAATTGGTGTAATCCGAACGGCGTGGTGAAGGCCGTTTTCTCTCGGGAGATTGGTGCCAAGGGGATCTGCCAATAACCCTTTGTCAAATCCAATGTCGAATAAAAGCGAGCAGTACCTAACCGATCGAGCAGTTCATCAACGCGGGGCATTGGGTACGCGTCAAATTTAGACACCGCGTTGACCTTTCTGTAATCCACACAGAACCGCACCGACCCGTCACTCTTGGGAACAAGAACGACCGGGCTGGACCAGTCGCTGTGGGATTCTTCTATTACCCCCATATCAAGCATGGCATCCAATTCGTCCCGGACAATTTTCTTTCTATGCTCGGGGAGGCGATAAGGGCGGCAACGAACGACCGCCCCAGGTGCGGTCTCGATATGGTGCTGGATGAGGTTTGTGCGACCCGGCAGAGGAGAAAACACGTCCGCAAATTCCTTCTGCAACCTGGCAACCTCTGCTCGTTGGCACTGGGAGAGGTGGTCTCCACAAATGACCGGGGCATTGAGATCTAGTTTTGGACTTACCTCTGGTCCGAGCTCCGCCCTCTCTGGGACCACCGTGGCCAACGATACAGGGACCGCCTCCCTCTATAATTTAAGGAGGTTGAGGTGGTAAATTTGACGCGCATTCCCCCTATCGGTTCGCTTAACCTCATAATCGAGATCCCCCACTCGTCGTGTGACCTCGAAGGGCCCTTGCCACTTGGCGAGTAATTTGGAGCTCGATGTGGGAAGCAGTACAAGAACTTTATCTCCCGGTGCAAATTCCCTCAGCCGCGCTCCCCTGTCGTACAGCCGGCATTGACGTTCTTGGGCCCGGAGCAAGTTCTCCTGTGTTAGTTTTCCCAAAGTGTGGAGCTTTGCTCTGAGGTCAAGAACGTATTGAATTTCATTTTTGCTATTTGTAGGACCTTCCTCCCAGCCTTCTCGTAAAACATCTAAGATGCTGCGCGGGCGTCGCCCGTACAACAGCTCAAATGGAGAGAAGCCGGTTGAGGCTTGCGGGACCTCTCGTACTGCAAACAACAGGGGATCGAGCCATCTGTCCCAGTTTTTAGCATCCTTGTGCACGAACTTACGGATCATGTTTTTGAGGGTTTTGTTAAAACGTTCCACTAGGCCATCTGTCTGCGGATGATACACACTAGTGCGAATCGGTTTAATGTCCAATAGATCATAAAGTTCGCGAAGTGTGCGTGACATAAACGTTGTGCCTTGATCGGTGAGGATTTCTTTTGGAATCCCCACCCAGGAGATTATTTTGAAGAGCGCCCCAGCAACACTACGTGCTGAGATGTTGCTTAGAGGCACTGCTTCCGGATATCGTGTTGCGTAATCCACTAGGACTAACACAAAGCGATGTCCCCGTGCTGTCCGCTCTAATGGCCCGACGAGGTCCATTCCAATCCTCTCGAAGGGGACCTCGATCAACGGAAGAGGGCGCAATGGCGCTTTTGGGGTGGCCGGTGGGTTTACCAGCTGGCATTCGCGGCACGCCGCACACCACCTGCGGACGTCACCGCTAATGCCCGGCCAATAAAAACGGGCTATTAGTCGGAGAAGTGTTTTTCTTTCCCCTAGATGACCCGCCATGGGATTATAATAAGCCGCCTGGAATAACATTTCCCGTCGGCTCCGTGGAATCAAAAGCTGTGTCATATTTTCTTTAGTTTGAGTGTCCTGCGTCACTCTATATAGTCTGTCATTTCTAATTGAGAAATAGGGGTATGCGAGAGCGATGTCTGGTTGAAGGCGTTGACCATCGATCACTTTTACCTGATCGAAGGCATGCTTGAGGGTTTCGTCCCGCGACTGCTCCAAAGGGAAATCCTCGTCAGGGAATTCCCTGCGAAGAGGAGGGGCGGAAGCCTCGCCCCTCTCCTCGTCATCCCGATTTGGAGCAGCCGAGGACGGCCCCGGCTCCGCCTCCCCTGTCAAAGCATCGCACATCGAACATCTCCCCACTTTAGTGCAGGACCCATCCATATAAACTCCCCCTAGCACATCTTTAAACGCTGGCCAATCGGTCCCCAAAATCAGAGGATGGGTGAGGCGGGGACTAACCGCTGCCTCCACTCTATGCTTTTTTCCCCGGAATTTCACTAACAAGGTCATCATCGGGTACTTGTGAATATCCCCATGCACGCACCTCACCCTCACCCGTCTAGCTGTGCCCAAAGCCCCAGGTTGAGCCAAGCATTGATGGATGGTGGTTTGATTGCAACCGGTATCCAGCAATGCTTGGTGTGTACCCCCCTGGATTCTTACCGGAATCCGGTACGCTCCAGCCCGATCGGGGGCAGCATGTGGGGGATCGGAGACAGAGCGAGAGGGGGGAGGGGGAGGGGGAAGAGCGGAAAAAAACACAGGGGAAGGGGAGAGAGAGAGAGAGGGCTCGTCCGCCCTTGGGGTCGCCGCCATGTGGTCCTCCGCTAGCTGGATCGCCGCCTCCAGCGACGCCGGGCGGTGGCACTGGACCCACTCCGCCGTTCTCTTGGGCAATCGCTGAGTGAACTGCTCCAGCACCACCTGATCGATCAGTCCCTCGCGGTCCCCCACTAGCAGCCACTTCCGGCAGGCATCACGGAGCCGCTGGGCAAACACGAACGGGCGGTCGGTTTTCTCCAACTTCATGGCCCGGAACAGCTGGCCGTTCTCTTCGGGACTCCGACCTACCCGTTGCATGATCGCTCTTCTCAGATCAGCATAAGCCAGGAGGTTCGTTGCAGGCAGTTGCTGAGCCGCGAGCTGGGCTTCCCCGGACAAAAGAGGGACAAGGCGGGCTGCCCACTGATCGCGCGGCCAGCCCCAGATTTCTGCGGTCCGCTCGAAGAGATCTAAAAATGCTTCGGGGTCGTCCGTTGCCCCCATCTTCTGTAACGTGGGCGGGGGCAACGGGGAGCGATGGTCCGGGGTCGCGGCTGAGGCGGGAGCGACCTCCTGGCTGAGCAGGCTCCGGATGGCATGCCGGTCCTCTGCTTGAGCCCGCATGATCTCAAAAAAACGCCGATCTTGGTCCTCTCGGAGCTCAAGCAGGGACTGATGGTGGCTCTGATGTAGTGCTGCGAGGGACTGGAGGACTTCGGCCAGCTGGGAGGACTCTACGGGATGACCCTCCATATCTGAAGATCCCGGGTTTCAGCACCAATGTAAAGAAGTTCAAGGTTACGGGCAAGGAAGAGGCGAGAAACCGGCTTGTCAATATAAATAATATTTTAATGAAGAACTTAAAACAAACACATAGGACAACAGACATGTCTGCTGATTAAGCTCTCTCTCTCGATCGCCGTCTGCGAGTGGCCTTTATCCCTCTTGACGGCTCAATTAGCCTGATACGGGACCGGGCATGCGTAATCACGCGCCGGTCCCGCCCTCCACCGTGCCACAGTTGTATAATGTATAGTGTATAGTGTGTAGTGTATGTATACTGTATATTGTATAGTGTGTAATTTAGTGTATATTGTATAGTGTGTAGTGTACAGTGTATAGTGTACAGTGTGTTATTTATAGTTGTATATTGTATAGTGTATAGTGTGTAGTGTATGTATACTGTATATTGTATAGTGTGTAGTGTATAGTGTGTAGTGTATAGTGTATAGTGTGTAGTGTATAGTGTATAGTGTATAGTGTGTTATTTATAGTTGTATATTGTATAGTGTATAGTGTGTAGTGTGTAGTGTATGTATACTGTATATTGTATAGTGTGTAGTGTATAGTGTGTAGTGTATAGTGTACAGTGTGTTATTTATAGTTGTATATTGTATAGTTGTATATTGTATAGTGTATAGTGTATATTGTATAGTGTGTAGTGTGTAGTGTATGTATACTGTATAGTGTTTAGTGTTTAATTTATAGTGATATTGTATAGTGTATAGTGTGTAGTGTATAGTGTATAGTGTACAGTGTGTTATTTATAGTTGTATGTTGTATAGTGTGTAGTGTGTAGTGTATGTATACTGTATAGTGTTTAGTGTTTAATTTATAGTGTATAGTGTACAGTGTGTTATTTATAGTTGTATATTGTATAGTGTATAGTGTGTAGTGTATGTATAGTGTATAGTGTTTCATTTATAGTGTATATTGTATAGTGTGTAGTGTATGTATAGTGTTTCATTTATAGTGTATATTGTATATTGTATAGTGTATGTATAGTGTATAGTGTTTAATTTATAGTGTATATTGTATAGTGTGTAGTGTGTGTGTAGTGTTTAATTTATAGTGTATATTGTATATTGTATATTGTGTAGTGTATGTAAAATGTATATTGTATAGTGTCTAGTGTATAGTGTGTAGTGTATGTATAGTGTATATTTTATAGTGTATATTATGTTATTTGTAGTGTATATTGTATAGTGTGTAGTGTGTAATTTATAGTGTATATTGTATAGTGTATAGTGTGTAATTTATAGTGTATATTGTATAGTGTATAATGTGTAATTTATAGTGTATATTGTATAGTGTATATTGTATAGTGTATAGTGTATAGTGTGTAATTTATAGTTGTATATTGTATAGTGTATAGTGTATAGTGTGTAGTGTGTAGTGTATGTATACTGTATATTGTATAGTGGGTAATTTAGTGTATATTGTATAGTGTGTAGTGTATGTATAGTGTATAGTGTTTAATTTATAGTGTATAGTGTTTAATTTATAGTGTATATTGTATAGTGTGTAGTGTATGTATAGTGTATAGTGTATAGTGTGTAATTTAAAATGTATATTGTATAGTGTGTAGAGTATAGTGTGTAGTGTATGTATAGTGTATAGTGTATAGTGTTTAATTTATAATGTATATTGTATAATGTATATTGTATAGTGTGTAGTCTATAGTGTGTAGTGTATAGTGTGTAGTGTATGTATAGTGTATAGTGTATAGTGTTTAATTATAATGTATATTGTATAATTGTAACAGAGGGCGCTCAGACACAGGAGTAGTGTTAAATCAGGAGGTTGTGTTTATTCAAATAAGAGTGTTAAGGGAAGGAGATGAATATCATAAGTGGGTGGAGCTTGGGCTGACTTCACTGGAGTGAATGTGCGTGGAGCTGGAGAATGAGCTTAGAGCTTGAGCGTGGAACTTAGGCTGATGTCACTGGAGTGAATGTGCATGGAGTTGGAGAATGAACGCGGAGCTTGGTGTGACGTCACTGGAGTGAATGAGCGCGGAGCTTGAGAATGAACGCGGAACTTGGCGTGACGTCACTGAAGTCAATGAGCGTGGAGCTGGAGAATAAGCGCAGAGCTTGGAGTTAAGTAACTGGAGTGAATGAGCGTGGAGTTGGAGAATGAGCGCAGAGTTTGGAAGAGCGTGGAGCTTGGGAGATGGAGTTGGAGAATGAGCGCAGAGTTTGGAAGAGCGTGGAGCTGGAGAATGAGCGCAGAGTTTGGAAGAGCGTGGAGCTAGGGTTGACGTCACTGGAGTGAATGAACGTGGAACAGGAGAGCGAGCGCAGAGCTTGGATGAGTGTGGAGCTTGGGAGATCGGTTAGCTTCCGAGATCGTAGAGCTTCCGAGATCTCCGCTGGAGTACAGGAGTGAAGAGCTTGGGTTTTAAGAACAGGACCGACTAAGGAGCGTGGAGACAGGAAGATAATAGAAACGAAGGAGCGAGGAGATAGGAAGATAACCGGAACGAAGGAGCGTGGAGACAGGAAAAAACACAGGAATGAAGGAGCGAGTCTATAAACCATCAACGATAAACGCTTAACGTTTAACGAGACCAGACCCCGAGTGAAGGGAGAACAGAGTATTTAACGAGTGAAACGGAAACAAGAGACAGGTGCAGGTGATTAGTGATCATTGAACAGGGAGAGTGAAGCATAAAAGGAAGGAAAGACAGGGAGATCTGTGACATTACCCCCCCCCTTTTAAATGGGCGACTCCTGGCGCCCAAAGAAAAGAAAGGGAGGAAAACAGAGAAGGAAAGACCCCAAGAGAAAAGGTTAGAGAGAGATTCAGAAGGCCTGGGAGGTGGCCGCAGGACAGGGTCAGGAGGCCAGGGAGGCGGCCTAAGGGCAGAGAAGGAATCAGGAGGCCTGGGAGGTGGCCGCAGGACAGGGATCGGGTCAGATGGCCAGGGAGGTGTCGTGGTAGGCGGAGCCAAGGAGGACCCTGTGGGCGGAATCGTGGAAGGCGGAGCCAAAAAAGATTCCAGGGGTGGAGCCATGGAGAACTCTGGGGGCGGAGCCGGAGAAGGTGGAGCCATGGAAGGGTCTGGAGGCGGAGTAGGCGCAGGCAGAGCCGTGGGAGGCGGAGCCAAAGCAGTCTTCAGAGGGGTGGAAGGCTCCGGTGACCGAGGCGTGAAAGGCTCTGGAGACCGTGGTCTCAGTGGCTTGAGAGGCGGAGCGCTGGGTGGCTCGGGAGGCGGAGTTCTGGGAGGAGAAGCTGTGGGAGGCTCGTGAGGCGGAGCTCTGGGAGGAGGAGCCGTGGGAGGCTCGGGAGGCGGAGCTCTGGGAGGAGGAGCCGTGGGAGGCTCGTGAGGCGGAGCTCTGGGAGGAGGAGCCGTGGGAGGCTCGGGAGGCGGAGCTCTGGGAGGAGGAGTCGTGGGAGGCTCGTGAGGCGGAGCCGTGGGAGGCTCGTGAGGCGAAGCTCTAGGAGTAGGAGTCGTGGGAGGCTCGTGAGGCAGAGCCGTGGGAGGCTCGTGAGGCGAAGCTCTAGGAGTAGGAGTCGTGGGAGGCTCGTGAGGCGGAGCTCTGGGAGGAGGAGCCATGGGAGGCTCGGGAGGCGGAGCTCTGGGAGGAGCAGCCGTGGGAGGCGAAGCTCTAGGAGTAGGAGTCGTGGGAGGCTCGTGAGGCGGAGCCGTGGGAGGCTCGTGAGGCGAAGCTCTAGGAGTAGGAGTCGTGGGAGGCTCGTGAGGCGGAGCCATGGGAGGCTCGTGAGGCGAAGCTCTAGGAGTAGGAGTCGTGGGAGGCTCGTGAGGCGGAGCCGTGGGAGGCTCGTGAGGCGGAGCTCTGGGAGTAGGAGCCGTGGGAGGTTCGGGAGGCGGAGCCATGGAAGGCTCGGGAGGAAGAGCTCTGAGAGGAGCCGTGGGAGGCTCGAGAGGCAGAGCTCTGGGAGGAGGAGCCGTGGGAGGCGAAGCTCTGGGAAGCTCGGGAGGCGGAGCTCTGGGAAGCTCGGGAGGCGGAGCCGTGGAAGGCTCAAGGGGGGCTGGCTTTTGGACTGTCGAGGCTACAGGCGCTGGCTCTGGCTCTTGGACTGTCGAGGCTACAGGCGCTGGCTCTGGCTCTTGGACGGTCGAGGCTACAGGCGCTGGCTCTGGCTCTTGGACAGTCGAGGCTACAGGCGCTGGCTCTGGCTCTTGGACGGTCGAGGCTACAGGCGCTGGCTCTGGCTCTTGGACTGTCGAGGCTACAGGCGCTGGCTCTGGCTCTTGGACGGTCGAGGCTACATGCGCTGGCTCTGGCTCTTGGACGGTCGAGGCTACAGGCGCTGGCTCTGGCTCTTGGATGGTCGAGGCTACAGGCGCTGGCTCTGGCTCTTGGACGGTCGAGGGTACAGGCGCTGGCTCTGGCTCGCTGGCCGTGGCAGGCATGGGTTCTGGCTCGCTGGCCGTGGCAGGCATGGGCTCTGGCTCGCTGGCCATGGCAGGCATGGGCTCTGGCTCGCTGGCCGTGGCAGGCATGGGCTCTGGCTCGCTGGCCGTGGCAGGCATGGGCTCTGGCTCGCTGGCCGTGGCAGGCATGGGCTCAGGCTCGCTGGCCGTGGCTGAGGACTGCAGTAACGAAACTACTAAGGGTAACAGGATAGGGAGAGCCTCATTCAAAAAATTATTGAGGGTATTAGAAGGCCTGGAGCATCCGCCAATACCCTCGAGGAGAGGAGCGAAGACTGGTAACTTAAAAAGGTCAGGGAAAAAGGGCAGAGAGGGTAAATGGAGGATAAGGGTGGTGGCAATATATTCTACCAAGGGGAGGTTCCCCACCTTAGGAAGCATCATGGGTCGATGGAAATTTAAACCCATACCGTAGATGGGTTTGAGGCGGGAATCAGGAAATCCAGTTACGGCTGCGAGGCGAAGGAATTTGGTAGAATACTCTAGAATGGGGAGATCCTGCCTGAAGAGCTCCAGGAAAATTTGCGTGTGGTCCATGGTCTTGTGGGTATCCGTATTTCTTGTGAGGTCTGGTCTTCTGTAACAGAGGGCGCTCAGACACAGGAGTAGTGTTAAATCAGGAGGTTGTGTTTATTCAAATAAGAGTGTTAAGGGAAGGAGATGAATATCATAAGTGGGTGGAGCTTGGGCTGACTTCACTGGAGTGAATGTGCGTGGAGCTGGAGAATGAGCTTAGAGCTTGAGCGTGGAACTTAGGCTGACGTCACTGGAGTGAATGTGCATGGAGTTGGAGAATGAACGCGGAGCTTGGTGTGACGTCACTGGAGTGAATGAGCGCGGAGCTTGAGAATGAACGCGGATCTTGGCGTGACGTCACTGAAGTCAATGAGCGTGGAGCTGGAGAATAAGCGCAGAGCTTGGAGTTAAGTAACTGGAGTGAATGAGCGTGGAGTTGGAGAATGAGCGCAGAGTTTGGAAGAGCGTGGAGCTTGGGAGATGGAGTTGGAGAATGAGCGCAGAGTTTGGAAGAGCGTGGAGCTGGAGAATGAGCGCAGAGTTTGGAAGAGCGTGGAGCTGGAGAATGAGCGCAGAGTTTGGAAGAGCGTGGAGCTTGGGAGATGGAGTTGGAGAATGAGTGCAGAGTTTGGAAGAGCGTGGAGCTGGAGAATGAGCACAGAGTTTGGAAGAGCGTGGAGCTAGGGTTGACGTCACTGGAGTGAATGAACGTGGAACAGGAGAGCGAGCGCAGAGCTTGGATGAGTGTGGAGCTTGGGAGATCGGTTAGCTTCCGAGATCGTAGAGCTTCCAAGATCTCCGCTGGAGTACAGGAGTGAAGAGCTTGGGTTTTAAGAACAGGAACGTGGAGATAGGAGGACCGACTAAGGAGCGTGGAGACAGGAAGATAATAGAAACGAAGGAGCGAGGAGATAGGAAGATAACCGGAACGAAGGAGCGTGGAGACAGGAAAAAACACAGGAATGAAGGAGCGAGTCTATAAACCATCAACGATAAACGCTTAACGTTTAATGAGACCAGACCCCGAGTGAAGGGAGAACAGAGTATTTAACGAGTGAAACGGAAACAAGAGACAGGTGCAGGTGATTAGTGATCATTAAACAGGGAGAGTGAAGCATAAAAGGAAGGAAAGACAGGGAGATCTGTGACAATAATGTATATTGTATAGTGTGTAGTCTATAGTGTGTAGTGTATAGTGTATGTATAATGTATATTGTGTAGTCTATAATGTGTAGTGTATAGTGTGTAGTGTATGTATAATGTATATTGTATAATGTATATTTTATAGTGTGTAGTCTATAGTGTGTAGTGTATAGTGTGTAGTGTATGTATAATGTATATTGTATAGTATATATTGTATAGTGTGTAGTGTATAGTGTGTAGTGTATGTATAATGTATATTGTATAATGTATATTGTATAGTGTGTAGTCTATAGTGTGTAGTGTATAGTGTGTAGTGTATGTATAATGTATATTGTATAGTGTATATTGTATAGTGTGTAGTGTATGTATAGTGTATAGTGTATAGTGTTTAATTTATAATGTATATTGTATAATGTAAATTGTATAGTGTGTAGTCTATAGTGTGTAGTGTATAGTGTGTAGTGTATGTATAATGTATATTGTATAGTATATATTGTATAGTGTGTAGTGTATGTATAATGTATATTGTGTAGTCTATAGTGTGTAGTGTATGTATAATGTATATTGTATAGTATATATTGTATAGTGTGTAATGTGTAGTGTATAGTGTGTAGTGTATGTATAATGTATATTGTATAATGTATATTGTATAGTGTGTAGTCTATAGTGTGTAGTGTATAGTGTGTAGTGTATGTATAATGTGTAGTGTATAGTGTGTAGTGTATGTATAATGTATATTGTATAATGTATATTGTATAGTGTGTAGTCTATAGTGTGTAGTGTATGTATAATGTATATTGTATAGTATATATTGTATAGTGTGTAGTGTATGTATAATGTATATTGTATAATGTATATTGTATAGTGTGTAGTCTATAGTGTGTGGTGTATAGTGTGTAGTGTATGTATAATGTATATTGTATAATGTATATTGTATAGTGTGTAGTGTATAGCGTGTAGTGTATGTATAGTGTGTAGTGTATAGTGTGTAGTGTATGTATAATGTATATTGTATAGTGTATATTGTATAGTGTGTAGTGTATAGTGTGTAGTGTATGTCTAATGTATATTATATAGTGTATATTGTATAGTGTGTAGTGTATGTATACTGTATATTGTATAGTGTGTAGTGTATAGTGTGTAGTCTATAGTTGTAGTGTATAGTGTGTAGTGTATGTATAATGTATATTGTATAATGTATATTGTATAGTGTGTATTCTATAGTGTGTTGTGTATGTATAATGTATATTGTATAATGTATATTGTATAGTGTGTAGTGTATGTATAATGTGTATTGTATAGTGTATATTGTATAGTGTGTAGTTTATAGTGTGTAGTGTATGTATAATTTGTATTGTATAATGTATATTGTATAGTTATAGTGTATAGTGTGTAGTGTATGTATAATGTATATTGTATAGTATATATTGTATAGTGTATAGTGTGTAGTGTATGTATAATGTGTATTGTATAATGTATATTGTATAGTGTGTAGTGTATGTATAATGTATATTGTATAGTTGTAGTGTATAGTGTGTAGTGTATGTATAATGTGTATTGTGTAATGTATATTGTATAGTGTGTAGTGTATAGTGTGTAGTGTATGTATAATGTGTATTGTATAGTGTGTAGTGTATAGTGTGTAGTGTATGTATAATGTATATTGTATAGAGGTATATGAGGCTCTCAGAAGAGACCACTTGTGTCACTTCAATTGACACAACTTCTTGTTTCTTCCATCGAGGAACGGAGTTTACAATTGTAACCATGACGTTTTCTTGGTAGATAACATATTTTGTTATTTTAAAAGCTAACTTACAATAATAAATATATAACAATATGCAGGAGTGCATTTTACACCTTCTTTTAACAACTCAAATATGTATAAGATTGTTTCTCTTTCATGGTAATTATGATTGAAAGACATTATAAAGAACATCTCTTTTAAAGAAAAAAATAAGGATTTGACTCTCGTTTTACACTCCTAATGACTTGAGAGACTTTAGAAGACATGAGGATGGTAAGGGAACCAAGTGAGCAATGATGCTCCCCGGGTTTTACAGTGCATTGTGGGATGTTTTAGGGAGTGGATATTTCAGTGCACTGGATTGATTTTGCGATTGAGACAGTACTTGAGATGTTCTGATTTCACTGCAGATTTAACAGATTTAAGAGTATGAATTCAAGTCATGACATCATCTCATCAGTTTAATCTGCTCTAATCTGTTGAGTGGATCAGCAGTCAGCAATAATCACATCAGTAGTTTACTGTATCTAAAATACCATCAAATGAAATATTGATTATAGAAAGAGAGATTCTTCAGATATATTAAACATAAAATGATGAATGTGAACTGTGACCTAATGTTCTTCTTTTGAAGGGAAACGGGTCAGACTGTTGTGTTTACACGTTAACAATATTACGTGATGCGTGCGTCATGTTTTACTGTGACATCAGGCCCCGTTTAGTCACATCCAATTACCCACATCCCCCCTCTGGAGTCATGCGGTGTGATCTTCTACAGGTTAATCCAACATGTAAATCTGTAAACCAGATTAAAGCACTCTCATGTCTCCATGTCCGTCTGTGTTTGAGCTCTGCAGAGAAACAGAGAATATAATGAAATTGTATTTATAAACATCATCAGATGAACACATTAATCACATTCTCAGTAACAACCCTGTTTCCAATTGAATCGCCATCTTCATTTCAGCGTTCCTGATCTGTCAATCACAAGACAACAATCTTGTTCATGAAAGGAAAAGAGATCAGAAACACTTTATATTTCTTCATTGTTTGATTGTGTGTACGTGATCTGAGAGCGCTGGTGGAATTGTGCTAATGCGGATACGCAGATTAAGCAGTAAAATAAAAATTTTTCTTTTAGGTCCCATGTGGGAAGTGGCGCGGTGGTAGATCCCGCCTCTTGAGAGGGAGGAGTTGCTACAGACACGGCGACCGGGGGTTAGTGGTAACTGCCCAAGGGAGATGCAGGTCCGTTCCTAAGGGGACCGTGCCATGGAAAATACACACAGGGGTGAAGTCCACGTAGGAGCCCTGACCTGTGGAGCACCTATTCCAGTACAGGGTAGATCTGAGTACCCACAGTTGATTGGGATGGCGAATTCCTCAGCTGAATTGAGGACCCAGAGGGCTAGGGAGGAGTCACCCAGGGAGCTGAGTGAGTGGGATCACCTGGGAGAAAAAGCGCACGGTTTTACCTCAACCGAGGGAAAGGGCACTAGGTGCAAGCGATCCACCCGGTCAGTCCGTCAGCATGTTACCGAGTTCTACTGGCTCGGACCTGAGAAAACACGGGACGAAACTGACTCTACCCTGAGATTGTAAAATCTCACAAAGGTATTAGGTGTTGCCCAACCCGCTGCTCTGCATGCATATGTCTGCCATGGAGGTGCCTCTGGCCAGTGACATGAGGACGCAACACTCCTTCTCTTGTCTGGGGGGTCTCTGAAGGCCCAAGAGGACCACAGAGAGATCCCAGGAGGGGAACAGTCTTGGCCGGGTGGGATTTAACCTCCGGGCGCTGATAATCAAGTCGTGCTTAACCAAAGACTTGCCGTCTACTGCGTCGTGGTGGGCTATGATAGCAGCTACATACACCTTTAAGGTGGATGGGGACAGCCTCCCCTCCAACCTCTCCTGCAGAAATGAGAGCACTGACCTGACTGCACACCTTTGTGGGTCTTCGGCCCGAGAAGAACACCAATTCACGAACAAGCACCACTTTAGGGCATAAAGTTACCTGGTAGAAGGTGCTCTGGCTTGGTTGATCGTGTCTACGACGGCAAGTTGTAGATCAGCTAGATCTTCCGCGTCCCATCCAGGGGCCAGACGTGGAAAAAACGGTGATCCAATCTCGACCCCCAGAAACAGGTTTGCAGATTTTCTAAGCATTTCTCTGAGGTCCTGGGGGAGGGGAAGTCCCTCAGCCTGGAAAACATTGTGGGACAAAGTGGGGATGACCCTTCGGGGGCTGCGGTGCCTCAAATATTGGAGGAAGAAGTCACTCCCTGTGGGTGGCTGGCTGAGGTGCCATCTGTGGAAGAATTACTGATGGCGATCCGGAGCCTGAGACCAGGAAAGGCACCGGGCAGAGATGATCTCCCAAGCGAAATGCTGAGGGAGGGTGGCGTTTGTGCACAGGCTGCCCTATATGACATCATAACAACAGTCTGGACCACTGAGCGGGTTCCGCAGGATTGGAAGGATGCCCTGGTGGTTCCTCTCTTTAAAAAGGGGGACAGCACAGATTGTAACAACTATAACATCGTTGTAACATCTCGCTCCTCAGTGTGCCGGGAAAGGTCCTGGCAAGGATTATTCAACATCGCCTTGCCTGGCACGCTAAGGAGAGGCCTGCAGAGCCCCAGTGTGGTTTCAGGAAAGGGCGGTCTTGCACGGATGCCATATTCTCTGTCCGTCTACTACAGCAGAGGTGTAGGGAATTCCAGCAAGACCTACATCTATGCTTTATTGACCTGGTCAAGGCCTATGATACCATCAGTAGGCCTGGGCTCTTGGTTGTTCTTTGTGCTTTCGGAGTCACAGACCCACTGCTCGCGATCATTAAGGACCTTCATGAGGGCGAGCGGGCCCGGGTAAAACTACGTGGCTGGGAGTCTGAGCCATTCCCTCTTCACCTTGGAGTGTGACAGGGATGTCCTTTGGCTCCCACATTATTTAATATCTATTTTGACCACATGGTTCGTGAAGCCATCAATGGCTGTATCTGAGGAATTTCCATCTGGTACAGATTGGGATGTTGATCGATGCCCGGGTGCGGTCAAGGCATGGCTCCCTATTGGTCAATCACATTATGTATGCTGATGATCTGGTGATTGCTGCTCCCTCAGAGGAGGAGTTGTAGGCGCTGCTGATGAACCTGGAGCTTGCCACTATGAGATGGGGCCTTACCATCAGCCCAACCAAAACTAAGCACCTGCCTGGGTATTATGTACCATCGAATACTCCACACCCACAGCTCCCTATTGGTGATAGGGTAGTTGTGGGGAGGATGGAGTGTTTTCCATACCTGGGCAGTGTGCTTATGACCAGCTCTGGTTTGAAAGCAGAGGTCTCACTCCGAATCTGTCGAGCGGCATTATATTTTCATCGGTTGCGTAACGCTGTGTGGAAGCTACCCGATTTGTCGCTCTGCACGAAACTTCAGGTATTCTCAGCCACGGTCATTCCCTCCCTTCTCTATGCTTGTGAAACGTGGACCCCCCGAATGGAACATCTTCGCCGATTAGAAACAACCAGGCTAGATTGTGTGAGGAGCTCACAAATCTTTGAAAGATGTGGACAAAGTCTGGTACCAGCGGTGTCAAGATCGGCCTCTTTGGAGGAGGCTTGTGAAGGATGCTACTGGCCAGTTGGAGGCAGTCACCCTCCAACAACAATGGAGGGCAGAGGAGCGACACTCACAACAATGAGCAGAGCGCCAGGTGGCTAAAGCACAGCAAGTTGGCACAGTAGGGGGCACAGGGGGTGCATCAGTCTGTCATCTCAGTCAGTCAACCCGTGTCACCTGTTGGATCTGTCCTGTGACCTCCTGCTAGCAGGCATTCTACACTTTGCGTGGCCTTAACGTGCACATAGCCTGGCACAAGCGCCGTGGTGACGTCACCGCCACTTAGTGGCGAATGGCGGTTGTTGTTGTTGTGTGAGAGTGTGTTTGTGTTTGTGTGTGTGTGTGTGTGTGTGTGTGAGTGTGTGTGTGTGAGTGAGTGTGTGTGTGAGTGTGTGTGTGTGTGTGTGTGTGTGTGTGTGTGCATGTGTGTGTGAGTGAGTGTGTGTGTGAGAGACCATACCTTGTGGGGACCTGCCAGTTGTCCCCATGAGGGAAATGGTTTAGTAAACATACTTTCTGTGAGGGTTAGGTGTAGGGTTAGAGTTAAGGGATAGAATTTATCGTTAGTATAAAATCCATAAAATGCATGGAAGTCTATGGAGAGTCCTCACAATGAAATAAAAACATGTGTATGTGTGTGTGTGTGTGTATGTGTGAGAGATCGACAGTGTGTGTGTGTGTCTTTGTGTGTCTGTGTGTGTGTGAGAGGGAGAGTGTGTGTGTGTGTGTGTGTGTGTTTATATGCGTGTTAATGATTGTGTTTGTGTGTGTCTGTGTTTTTATGTGTGTATTTGTGTGTATATGTGTGTATGTGTGTGTGTGTGTTCATATGTGTGTTGTCTGTTGTCTCGTCAGCAATTACCTAGCTGACTCTCCACACCTGGGTGCATCTGTGACTCTTCGGCTCTTCTCCCGCTGCAGTCTGTGTCGGTCATGCTTCAGTAAACTGTTACCCTTGTTTATTCCTTCTCTTATAAATAAACAATTTGAACTGTACCTACACTCTTGTATCTTATCTTGTGTGTGTGCGTGTCAGAACAATCCAGCCACAATGGATCCAGTCGGCTCACGCTCAGTATTCCTGGGGCATCATAAGAACAGATTTCAGCTTCCAACTGGGCTCTGGAGATGTTGGCGACTCAGATGGCTGAGCTCACGACACTGGTCCAGTGGCATGTCCATCCTCCCACCACCTCCACCTCCGGCGGTTCCCAGTAGAGCAGTGATGTCAGAGCCCTGACAAAACCCTCCTGCTCCATACTCTGGTGAGTCAGATACATGCCGCTCTTTCCGTGAATACTAAGGTTGCGTTCTTCATCACCCTTCTGACAAAGAGGGCTCATGATTGGGAAAGCAGCATTTACTACAACAAACCCTCCTTGCTGCTCATTGTTCCAGTCCTTCTCCGCAGAGCTTTGTAAGGTGTTCAACAGCTGGGTCCAGTGTCGAGGTGCGGCGAAGGTCCGGTTTGGTTTATTGCAAGGTGATTGCTCCAACTCCTCCTTTGAGTTCTGCACCCTTGCCACATCCTGTGAATGCAATGACTGAGCACAGTGGGACTGGTTACTGAATGGGTTGTCCAATTACATCAAGGATGAGATCAACACCCTTGACCTCCCGGCACTGTTCAATGATGTATCTCACATCCTTTCGCACTTAGTTTTGTTGGTCCCTGTGGGCTCAAGCCATGTTTCTCAAGTTTAAGAAAAGGTTTACCACTGCCCTATTTCTGGATACTCCTGACCCTTCTCATCAGTTCGTAGTGGAAGTGGATGCAGCAGAGGTCAGTGTGGTTTTGTCTCAGCAATCTCCCTCAGATGAAAACATGCATTCTTGCGCCTTTTTATCCCCACTCATCGGGAACAAAATTTTGATGGGGGTAACAGAGAGCTGCTGGCTGACAGGCTGACTTCAGGGGAGTGGGGTTTTTTGTTAGAGGGTTCAGGGTACATTTCGTGGTTTGGACCTATCATAAGATACCTGAATGTATCCGCATATTCTAGACAGGCTCACTGGGCACTTTTCTTTGCTCGTTTTTACTTCGCTCTCTCGTACCATCCAGGCTCTAAGAATATCAAGCCCGATGCCTTATCTCAATGGTTTGAAATTGAGACCTCCACGGTCCCACCAGACATCATCCTACCACCCTCTCGGGTGGTGGGCAAGGTATCCCTGGGAGGTAGGGTCCAATGTCTGTTCAGCATTGCGTGATATAATTATCCCCCGATGTGCCCGGATTGTTCGTTCTGCAATCGGTTTGAACACACATCCTAAAATGGGGTCACTTCTCCAATCTTGGCTGTCACTCTGGCATGGCTTGCACCCAGGTGCTCATTAGCTTATTAGCGCAGGACGTTTGATGGTTTGTTGCCGTTTGTCTAATTTGTGCCTCAAGTAAGACCTCCAGTCAGTCCCCAGCAGGGCTCCTTCTGCTGTCAATCCCTTCGAGGCCCTGGTCTCACAGAGTCATGGATTTTGCTACAGGTCTCCCCGTCACATGACAACATGGTCATTATGACCATAGTGGACCTGTTCTCAAAGGCGGCTCATTTCATCCCCCTCCACGAATAGCCTTCAGCGAGGGAGACAGCAGTTGAAGTCATTAACCACATTCTATGCACTCTTCTCCTGCTGCAGTCTGTGTCGGGTCACACTCCAGTAATCTGTTATCCTGGTTTATTCCTTATCTTGTATATGAACTATTTGAACTGTACCTCCGCTCTTGGATCTTCTCTTGTGTGCGTGTGTGTCAATCTAAAATTTGTCACTTCTGCACAACAATAAAAACATGAACATCTTCAACTGAAGACCGAGATGTGCTTTTTTAGTTTTTAAAATTTTTTTCTTACAGTTTGTATTAGAAATGTTAGTGATTATGATTGTAATGAATCACAATGGGACAATGGGAACTGTAAGAGCGTTCATGTTGAGACACATGGAGGGTTGTGACATTACACAACATGTCTGGTCAGATTGTTGTCTCAACGCTGTCTCAACACTGTCTCATTATTAACACCACCTGATCATTCAAAGATCATGAAGAGAATATCTATAATAGAAGAAATGTGCAGTTTTATTTGAATTTACTTGAAAGAAGCTTTTTTGCTAAAACATTATTGTTTGTGTGTCTTTGTGTGTGTGTGTGTGTGTGTGTGTGTGTGTGTGTGTGTGCAAAGAGATTCTGCATCTTCTCACATGTTCAGGAAACAAGATCCTTGAGATTAAAGTGTTAAGACCACACACACACAAACACTAAATGAACTGTACAGAGTCTTAAATCAATATTTGTTTCCCTATCGGAATGCTGACAGCTGATTGGTGGAGTGACCTTCAGTGAGACTATAAAAGAGCTGTAGAGAGAGAGAGAGAGACAGACTCATACTACTGACAGAACGACAGAGAGAGAGAGAGAGAGAGAGAGAGAGAGAGAGAGAGAGAGAGAGAGAGAGAGAGACCACTCACGCAACAGACACACAGGTAACATTTCACTCTTTTACTCATCTACAATCACATTGTGTGTTTTATTTTATTAATCTCTGTGTATTGTTTCAGTTTAACAAATAATATCAAGACACACTGTCTGTTGCAGTCTACTTCAGTTTATGATTAGTTTGTGGTTTTGTTTATTCTGGGTTATGTTCTACACTATTTCTGTTGTGTGGTCTGGTGCTTGAAACAATTTAAATTTAAAAGTCTGTCTTTATGATCGAGTATACAATATCAGATCAGAATTTAATTTATTAAATAATGAAGATGTTTGGTCAGAGATTCACTATTACCAAAGAGAGAGAGAGAGAGAGAGAGAGAGAGAGAGAGAGAGAGAGAGAGAGAGAGAGAGAGAAAGAGACAGACAAATGACAGAGAGACAGGTTGTTGTTTGAAATCTGTGCAGTATGTGTTATATTATCTTCCGGATGGTGGGAAATCTCATAAATCCCTTATGTTAATGAGATTAGTGGCTGAAGGAAACATGAACAATAGAGATTGATGTGTGACATTAGAATCTGATCACACACACACATCATGTAAAGTCACTATTGTGTGAGAATGACAATGTGTTGACTTTTGAGTGACAAATGACTTGTTCTGTTCCTTATTCTGCTAAATAACTAAACATAAATGAGCAGCTGACTGTATATGATCACGCTTTTGAAATATATCAATAAATGGACATGAAATATAGATTTGCGTGTAAATGATGTTATTATGAGAGAAGAGTTATAGTAAACCACTACACAATTACACACGTGTTATAATGATCTGATCTGTGATATCGACACAAACAACGACACATCAGAATAAAAGTGTGCTGTGGAAATCTCTGGATTGTGAGGAAGTTAACTCTGAGTGACAGTTTAATCTGATAATCTGAGATTACCGTAAATTGCTCAGATGAGCAAATAATAAACATCAAATCTCTTCCTGTGTGTGTGTTTCAGGGAAACGCAGACATGAACGCTGCTCCTCCCGCAGGAAGTGCTCTGGCCACGCCCGCCGGTGCTGCAGGTCCCACCACGCCCAAGAAGGGACCGCCCAAATTCAAACAAAGACAGACACGTACATTCAAGAGCAAAGCACCCAAACCTGGACAGAAAGGGTACACTCACACACACACACGCTCACGCACGCACGCACACACACACACACACACACACATATACACACACACACACACACACACACACACACACACACACGCACATCCTGCATTAGTGAATGTGTCCATCACCAGATGTGTTTATGTCTTGTGTTTAGGTTCGGTGATGATATTCCTGGTATGGAGGGTCTCGGCACAGGTGAGTTTAATTCAGTTCAGTTATTAAACGAGTCCACGATGTGTTGCACAATAATACAATCAAATGTGTAACTGTAATGGGTTACACACACACACACACACACACACACACACACACACACACACACACACACACACACGTTGGACTACCTATCATAATGAGGACTTTCCATAGATTTTTATAATGTACAAACTATAGATTCTATCCACTAAACCCAACACGACCCCTAAACCCAACACAACCCCTAAACCCAAAACAACCCCTAAACCCAACACAACCCCTAAACCCAACACATCCCCTAAACCCAACACATCTCCTAAACCCAGCACAACCCCTAAACCCAACACAACCCCTAAACCCAGCACACCCCCTAAACCCAGCACAACCCCTAAACCCAGCACACCCCCTAAACCCAGCACAACCCCTAAACCCAACACAACCCCTAAACCCAGCACACCCCCTAAACCCAGCACAACCCCTAAACCCAGCACAACCCCTAAACCCAGCACACCCCCTAAACCCAGCACAACCCCTAAACCCAGCACACCCCCTAAACCCAACACAACCCCTAAACCCAGCACAACCCCTAAACCCAGCACATCCCCTAAACCCAACACATCACCTAAACCCATCACACCCCCTAAACCCAACACAACCCCTAAACCCAACACAACCCCTAAACCCAGCACAACCGCTTAGTGTTAATTTTGTCACCTATTTTTAATTTAGTCTTAGTCTTAGTCTTATGCCAAATGTCCTTGTTAGTTTTAGTCATATTTAGTCATTCACATATCTTTTTTTGTTAGTCAAGTTTTAGTCGACTAAAAGTCTCGTCATTTTAGTCTAGTTTTAGTCAAAAGAAAACTCAATATATCTTAGTCAAGTTTCAAAAAATTTTAGTCTTTTTTTAAATAAATTATTTCTGAGATTAATTCTGAGATAACCATTTCAGTCAAATAATGTTTCACACATCTCAAATATTGGTTAAATGTCATAATTACCTGACAAAATACACTTGTTGAATGATTTGTTGAATTCACTTCGTTAAACGTGTCTGGTTTTCTGATTTAAGAGACACATTCACAAATGATGAACTTGTTCTGAAGAGTATTTTATTAAGCAAATAAGTTACATAAAATATATATCTAAAAGTCTCGTCATTTTAGTCTAGTTTTAGTCAAAAGAAAACTCAATATATCTTAGTCAAGTTTCAAAAAATTTTAGTCTTTTTTTAAATAAATTATTTCTGAGATTAATTCTGAGATAACCATTTCAGTCAAATAATGTTTCACACATCTCAAATATTGGTTAAATGTCATAATTACCTGACAAAATACACTTGTTGAATGATTTGTTGAATTCACTTTGTTAAACGTGTCTGGTTTTCTGATTTAAGAGACACATTCACAAATGATGAACTTGTTCTGAAGAGTATTTTATTAAGCAAATAAGTTACATAAAATATATATAACCTCCATAATGTATGTGCCACAACACCATAGATAACTGGTTAATTTACAGCGTAGATGCCTAAAATCAGCATTAGCTTATGAGACGTATATTTAAGTTAACTTCCCTGAATGTGTGGGTGGTTAGCCTTTAGATGTCGCTTAAGGCTGGTGGTGTTTTCCCCCGATATTTTTTGTCCGCAGTGCTTCCCGTCAGTTATAATGACACATTCAGACTTTTTGTCAATATCATTGTACCTAAAATGCGACCAAATATCGAGCCTCTTCCTTCTACCTAGCATGTCGTCGGCGCTCGTCGCGTGTTCGCCACTGTCTATGATTGTTGTGTATTTGCTCCATGTAGTTTCGTGTTGCAGCCACAGGAGTATGAGACCTGTTGTAACCGTTACTAGAGCAACAGCGCGAACTCATTCGGAATATTTTGAAGGCGTAACAGCTGAATATTCAATCTCATGATGAAAAAGTAGAGAGGATTGTATACGAAAATGAAGAGAGATTTTATCTTAGTTTTTATTTTATGCAAAACATTTTAGTCTCGTCTTTTTTCGTCAACAATAATGCATGTTAATTTAGTCTTAGTCAGCGTTTTTGGACATTGGTGCAGTCTCGTCATCGTCTCGTCTTAGTCATGGAAAAAAAGGTCGTTGACGAACATATTTAGTCTCGTCTCGTCTGACGAAATTAACACTACAACCCCTAAACCCAACACAACCCCTAAACCCAACACAACCCTAAACCCAACACAACCCCTAAACCCAACACAACCCCTAAACCTTACACAACCCTAAACCCAACACAACCCCTAAACCCAACACAACCCCTAAACCCAACACATCCCCTAAACCCAACACATCCCCTAAACCCAACACGACCCCTAAACCCAACACGACCCCCAAACCCAACACGACCCCTAAACCCAACACGACCCCTAAACCCAACTCGACCCCTAAACCCAACACAACCCCTAAACCCAACACATCCCCTAAACCCAACACATCCCCTAAACCCAACTCGACCCCTAAACCCAACACGACCCCTAAACCCAACACATCCCCTAAACCCAACACATCCCCTAAACCCAACACGACCCCTAAACCCAACACGACCCCTAAACCCAACACGACCCCTAAACCCAACACAACCCCTAAACCCAACACAACCCCTAATCCAACACAACCCCTAATCCAACACCACCCCTAAACCCAACACCACCCCCTAAACCCAACACACCCCCTAAACCCGACACATCCCCTAAACCCAACACAACCCCTAAACCCAACACATCCCCTAAACCCAACACGACCCCTAAACCCAACACGACCCCTATCCCAACACATCCCCTAAACCCAACACATCCCCTAAACCCAACACGACCCCTAAACCCAACACGACCCCTAAACCCAACACGACCCCTAAACCCAACACATCCCCTAAACCCAACACGACCCCTAAACCCAACACGACCTCTAAACCCAACACATCCCCTAAACCCAACACATCCCCTAAACCCAACACATCCCCTAAACCCAACACAACCCCTAAACCCAAAACATCCCCTAAACCCAACACAACCCCTAATCCAACACAACCCCTAATCCCACACCACCCCTAAACCCAACACGACCCCTAAACCCAACACCACCCCCTAAACCCAACACAACCCCTAAACCCAACACATCCCCTAAACCCAACACATCCCCTAAACACAACACATCCCCTAAACACAACACATCCCCAAACCCAACACAACCCCTAAACCCAACACATCCCCTAAACCCAACACACCCCCTAAACCCAACACAACCCCTAAACCCAACACAACCTCTAAACCCAACATAACCCCAAACCCAACACAACCCCTAAACCCAACACAACCCCTAAACCCAACACATCCCCTAAACTCAACACAACCCCTAAACCCAACACAACCTCTAAACCCAACATAACCCCAAACCCAACACATCCCCTAAACCCAACACACCCCCTAAACCCAACACACCCCCTAAACACAACACATCCCCTAAACCCAACACAACCCCTAAACCTAACACAACCCCTAAACCCAACATAACCCCAAACCCAACACAACCCCTAAACACAACACAACCCCTAAACACAACACATCCCCTAACCCCAACATAACCCCTAAACCCAACAATACCCCTAAACCCAACACAACCCCTAAACCCAACACAACCTCTAAACCCAACATAACCCCAAACCCAACACATCCCCTAAACCCAACACACCCCCTAAACCCAACACATCCCCTAAACCCAACACATCCCCTAAACCCAACACAACCCCTAAACCCAACACAACCCCTAAACCCAACATAACCCCAAACCCAACACAACCCCTAAACCCAACACAACCCCTAAACCAAACACATCCCCTAAACCAAACACAACCCCTAAACCCAACACATCCCCTAAACCAAACACAACCCCTAAACCCAACACATCCCCTAAACCAAACACATCCCCTAACCCCAACATAACCCCAAACCCAACACAACCCCTAAACACAACACATCCCCTAAACCAAACACATCCCCTAACCCTAACCCTCACAAAAAACGTTCTGCATTTATACATTTTCATAGTTTAATATGTTTTTTTAAGCTATGTAAATTATGGGGACACTAGAAATGTGCTCATAAACCACATTTATTGCATAATACCCTTGTAATTACCAGTTTGTAAACTAAACAATTGTCTTTGTAAACCACATAAACATGCCCACACATACACACACTCACACACACTGTGTTTGTTTGTCCCGTCACAGATATCACTGTGGTTTGCCCATGGGAGGCGTTTGGTGATATGGAGCTCAGCGATCTGGCCAAATATGGCATTATCTAAACAACCACCTCCTGGACGTCACTGCCTTTGACTCCGCCCACTCATCCCATGACCCCGCCTCTTGTACTTGATGTAATTGTTGTGGTTATGATGTTGAATGGTAAAGGATTGGTTCAAACAAATGGACAATGTTATTATGATGATTGTTGTTATTATTATTATTATATAATAATATTTTATATTTTGTATCATTTGCATTAAGACGACTAATTTCCACCCCACCCCAACTCCACCTCCATTAGATATCACAACAGAATGATGACTATGATTAAACATTAAAACTGCAGCAGAACTCATGAAATCACACTTTAGGATGCAATATATTAATAAACATAATATACAAACACCTTCCATTAAAAACAAAAACATTATTAAAATAAAATTGATTCATGTAGAGAATCGTGATGATATTATTTGTGTATCAGAATGTGTCTGTGTGTGTGAGAGAGAGATAGAGAGAGAGAGAGAGAGATAGGCAGACAGAAAGAGAGAGACGTTTTGATGTTTATACCTCTTTATTTAAACAAATTGTTTTTTCCCTCTCTAAAACATTATTTTGCAATTAACAACATCATCACATACAAAACTATATCAATATACAAATAAATCAAATAACTGAATAATAATGAATATTTACACAACAGTTAAATATATACCAACCACAAAACAATTTAAAACAGAGAGATTCATAGAGATTCATTACCTTTCACCTTATTTTAATTTTGTTTTTATTGTTATTTGTTACTATTTTATTATTATTATTTGTCTTGTCATTATCTGTTTTGTGTATTAATGTTTTGGCAATATTGTATGTAAACACAATCATGCCAATAAAGTACTTTAAAATTGAATTTGAAATTGAAAGAGAGAGAGGACTTTAAACCCGTCATTTCTTGAAGTGCCTCAATGGATTTCCAACCCCTCTCATCCAAGATATGTCCAAGTTTCTGAACACCATTCCTCAGTAAACATCTCCTCACACTTACACAGGACAGCAATCTGTTCTGGATCATTGGGTTGAAAAACAATGGTTCCTCTGTAGTCCAGTGTCTATCATCCATGTCTCGCTCCACTCTAAAAATAGTTCTCCATATCTGCAAAATAGACTTGTAAAAAGGAGGAATCTCTGACAGACTTACTTCATCTAATTTCATTAAAAACAAGTGTTTATCAAGTCCAAATCCTCCTGCCCACTTAAAAAATGTTATGTATGTTTTGTCCCATACCACATCATTCTTGTAAAGAAATCTCTGTACAGCTTGTATCCTAAAGGCCCGGATCTGACTCCTCACATCCACCAAGCCTTGACCACCCTCTTGAACTGGTAAATAAAGTGCAGCTGCATGGATCCAGTGCTGTTCACTCCAAAGAAAAAATTAACAAATCAGGGTTCGTACGGTCATTAAAAACCTGGAAAAGTCATGGAATTTTAAAATGGCAATTTCCAGGCCTGGAAAAGTTTTGGAAAATGAATAAACTCAGAAAGTTTTGGAAAATGAATAAACTCAGAAAGTTTTGGAAAAGTCATTTAAATTTGTTTTTCAAAATATCAGTGTACTTGAATTTGTTTAATTTATAATATTGGTTAAACAAATTGCAATACTTTTTTCATTCGGGCGATCATGTGACGTTATGCGTGGGGTTACGGCAACTCAGTTGCAGCTGAGCAAAAATCAGCAATGGCGGGAAAATGTCGATTTCAAAATGCTTGGCTTCAAAATGAAAAGTATAGTGCATGGCTTGAGAAAGACCAGGACCCGGGACGTGCAAAATGTAGACTTTGTCATAAAACGTTCGACATTTCGAACATGGGAGAAGCAATGCTATCTAGCCATGCTAAAGGAGCAAAGCACCAGTCTGCTGCTGCAGCTGCGCGCCAGTCAGCTTCCAACCCGATCGCTGGCTTTTTCACCCAGATGACTGACGTGACACCCTCTGCCAGCTGCAGTGCTTCCCTCTCCTCCACCACAAAGCAAGGGACCATTTTGAGTGCTGTGTCCAGAAACTAAACCCTAACTGCAGAGGTACTGTGGGCGCTAAAAGTGGCTAATTCTCACTATTCTTACAAGTCTTGTGAAGACACAAGCCAGCTTTTTCAGGTCATGTTCCCCGACAGTCAGATAGCTGCAGGATTTACATGCGGTGAACGCAAGTGCTCATATATGTGTACTTTTGGACTGGCTCCTTATTTTAAGAAACTGACTGTGGCTAGTTTATCAAAGCAAAGAGTATATGTCATGTTATTTGATGAAAGCCTGAATCACTATTTACAAGACTAAACTGTTAGACATGCATGTCAGGCTATGGGACGGGTCCGAGGTGAAGACTAAATACATCGGCTCAGAATTTATGGGACATTCATCAGCTCAAGACATCGCTGAAAAAATCAACAACTTGCTTTCTGACATCGGAATCAAGAATCTTGTCCAAATCTCAATGGACGGGCCGAACGTGAATTGGAAAGTATTTGAAACTCTCCAGAAGCAAGTGTAGAATGATGTGGGAAAGTCACTAATCAACATAGGTTCGTGCGGGTTGCACATACTACACAATGCGTTCAGACATGGATGTAAATCCGCTGGATGGGAAGTCGAACACGGACTCTCTAGCCTGTATTGGCTGTTTCATGATTGCCCTGCTCGTCACGAAGATTTTGTGACCGCAACCGGATGTGACACTCCCATGCTCAAGTTTTGCAAGCATCGGTGGATTGAAAATGTCAATGTCTCAGAAAGAGCATTGCTGCTCTGGCCCCATGTCAAGAAATACATCGACATGGTAGAGAGAGGTGAACTTCTCAATCCAAAAGTGAAGTCGTTTGATGAGGTGAAGATGCGCTGATCCTCTCTTTCCATTGAAAGTGGAGATATTTAACAGCATTGCGAGAGAAATAGACCCCTTCCTCACCATGTATCAGTCAGACCAGCCCATGCTGCCTTTCCTTTCTGATGACATGTACAAACTGATTAAAGGTAAGGATAAACATGGATTATTGTGTGATTGCTGATGTTTTATTGTACACATTGCAGTAATTAGAAACGCATGCAAATATATAAATGGCATTTTTTTCTGTTGTTTTTCATTTCACAACTTATCTAGAGCAAGATATTGCATATGTTTAAGTAGGTTAAAAAAGAATAGCGCGTTTTTGTGTTTCGAAATGCGAGACACGGGGCAATGGAATGAATTAAACGCAAAGTCTAGAGAATTTTTTTTTTTTACTTGAGCGACATCTACTGGCAAAGTGTTTTAATTTTGTCACCTTTTCCCTTATAACAGCAGAAATGACTTTAAATACTCTGTCATAGAAATAAAAAAATAATTAAAATATAAAATATATGATTATTTAAAGTAATGTGAATGGTAATTGTTTAGACTATATTTCATTTGTCTAGTGTTACACAGTTATTGTAATGTTCCTTCTTGAAGTCCAATACATGAATTTATATTTAAATGTTTACAAAATAAAACTGTTTAGCTCAAAAGATAATTTAGAACATTTTATTTGATTGTAAATTTGCAAGTGATCAAACTGAATAATAAAACCCTTAATTTAAAAAACATTTTTTGCAGGCCTCATGGGACGATTTCTAAAGGAAAAGCACTTGCAAGAGGCCACATCTACACTAAAGCTCCTCCAGGTCCCTTTTCAGGACAGCAGTCTGCACAAGGATAGTTCTCAGTTTGATATTGGATTTGCAGCACAAGTCACTCTCAACCAACTCAAGTCTTCCAAAAACATTTCAGAAAGGCACAGACTAGAGATTAGGATGGACTGCAAGAAACTCTTGATTGCACTCCTTGAGAAGTTGCTGAAAAAGGCTCCAGTACATCACACATTAGTGAGAAGCATGCAGTGCCTTGATCCGAGACGTATGGCTGAATGTAAAGAACTGTGCGCAAGTCAAATGAGAAGAGTGCTGCACATACTCGTAGGAGCTAAACATGTAAATGAGGCTATGTGTGATGACATCCTTCGAGAATTTAGGGAGTTTTGTGATTTGGCTGCTCTTCAGGCTAAGTTCAGGGAATTTGACACGAAAAACACTCAAGTGGACACCCTGTTCCATGAGACAATGGGGACAAAACCATCATTTACCAAAGTGTGGGATGTTGTGAAGATTCTGCTTGTCTTGTCACATGGACAGGTCAGTGTGGAAAGAGGCTTTTCCATCAACAAAGAGTTAATTGTTGAGAATCAGAGGGAGAGGTCTCTGGTGGCTCAGAGACTCATTGTTGACCACGTCAGATCTGTAGGGGGCATAACCAAGGTAGAGATCACAAAAGAGCTGCTTCTTTCGGCCGCAGGAGCCAGGCAGAAGTACCATGGCTACTTGGTAGAGGAGAAGAAAAAGAAAGAAAAGGAAGCTGTTGACTTGAAGAGGAAGGCCCTCTCAGATGATCTAGATGATTTGAAAAAGAAGAGGGCTAGAATGGAGGCAGGCATTTGTGCTCTTGAGAAATCAGCAGATGAATATGCTGAAAAGGCGAATCTTCAAGCAATCTCACCTTTATCACCAAATCCAACAGTTTCCGCGAACTGCAAAAGACAAGAAAGCATCTCTGCAGAAAATTGGAAAACAGATTGACGAGAAGCTTGCAGAAATGAGAAAATAAACTCTGTTGATTGTTTTTGGGGAATGGAAAATTCAAATACAGATGTTAACTTGTCCAAAATGGTTATCCAGTGAAGTTAAATTTCCTTCAGTTAAAGTTAATGACAATGTTGCTGGACACTTTTATTTATTTTATTTATTTTTCGGTTTTACATTGTTGTCTCCCATTGATTTATGTTAATAGCCTCCTATGGATTTTTGTTAATAAATGTCTTAGGAGTTGTCAGGGTTTGACATTATTTTTATTGTGTTACTGTGTCAGCATTATTTAAATAAATATTTATTTTGTATTAAACCGCATTGCTTGTTCATTTATTTTATTCAAGATATGCTGTGGTAAATTTGAACATGGATTTTTGGAATGTATACACAGACGTTTTATGGAACATTAAGTCATGAATATTTACCTTATGTCATGGAAAAGTCATGGAAAAGTCATGGAAATTTAATGGTAAAAATGTGTACGAACCCTGACAAATGTCCTTTGTATGTTAGAAATAAGTTCCTCAGGAGGCTCCATAGCAAAAGTCCTATGCCACAACATTGATGCCACAAGATTATTGACAACCAGAGCTCTCCCCCTATAGGACAATTGTGGCAATAGCCATTTCCATTTTAACAAGTTAGCAGAAACCTTCTCCAGCAAACCCTCCCAATTTTCATTTTGAAATTGGTTGCCCCAAAACAAATGTTTTCAACCCACCCAGGAGTTGAGGAAAACCAGTACCTTCCCACCTTCCCACAAGAAACCCTTCGCTTTTAGACCAATTAGCTCTAGCAGAAGAGGATTTTTCATATATTCCAATAGTTTTATTTAAAGTTGTAATATCCTCTTGACTTCTAAACAGTTATATCATCTGCATATACTGATAACATTTTATTTAAATTATTATTTAAATTAGAATTGAAACTCCTGTAAGATTCCTCCTCAATCTGCAAAACAAAGGTTCAGTAACAAAACTATATAATTGCCTGGAAAGTGGACATCCTTGCCTAATGACTCTCGAACACCTGCTTTGACCATAACAGAAACATTACAATACAACAACTGAATGTAGGATATAAATCTGTCACCAAACCCAAAATACTTTAACACATTAAAAAGATATTCATGATCAACTCAATCAAAGGCTTTTTCTTGATCTAGTGACAGAACAGATTAATGTTGATTATATCCTGTAATAAAAAATTATTGTCCATTATAGATCTTTCAGGTATACAATATGTTTGATTATTGTGAACCAAAAAGTCTAAACAGTTTTTAAGTCTATTTGATAAAATTTGGAGAAAATAAAATATGAGAACATCAATATACTGGCATCCAGTTTTTAAGAAGTCCCAAGTTGCCTTTCTTTGTGGGAAGAGTTTCACCTCTAATGTACTCTAGCAAAACTTCAGAAAAATCTTGTCCTATTATATCCCAGAATTTTTATAAAAGTCTACAGGTAATCCATCAATTCCTGGAGAATGGCCAATATGTAACTGACGCATTTCTTCTGTAAGTTCTTTAAAAGTAATTAAAGTGTCCAGTGCATTTTTCTGTTCAACCTCAAGCTGAGGTGATTCCTTAAGCAAATCATCAATGCTTTCAGCATCACAGCTCTCAGCACTGTATAAATGTTGATAAAATCTATTGCTAACTTTCTCATTTCAACTGGATTTGATGTTACTGATCCATCCTGACAACGATGACACATTTGTTTTTGTTTAACACGTTTTCTTTCAAGATTAAAATGAATGCACTTGGAGCATCCATGTCTTTGATAGAGTCAATCTTGCCCTTATCAACGCTCCTTTTGCCTGGTCTTGTAAAAAAGAATTCAGTTCTTGTTTTTTTCACATCCCACCATTGATAAAGATTCTCAAATAAAAGCTTCTTCAACTTCCAGTTACCCCAAAACACTTTAAAACTTTCACAAAACAGCATCATGTAATAATTTAACATTCAAATGCCAGTAATAGTTAGCTCTTAGTGTCTTCTTAACATTTAAAACCAAAGTGATCATATGGTGGTCTGAAAAAACTTTTGGTGAAACACAAGCATCAATTTCTCTATTGTTCCACATTTCTTTCACATAAAACCTATCCAATATTGCACCACAAATTCTATTGTCACACACTTTCAACCATGTATACTGTCTCACACCTATATTTCTTGTTCTCCATACATATATCTAATTGAAATTCATGCATAACATTTAAAAGTGTGAGGCTCTTCCCCATTTCTGTCCACTGTGAAATCTGTTGTGCAATTCCAATCCCCTCCAATTACAAGACACACACTATCATTATACTTTTGGATGGTATTTCTTAATTTCATTAAAAGATTCCTGCCACTCTGGACCATTATTCGGGGCATAAACATTAACAAACACAAATATAGTTCCCTCATACTCAATTTGTGTTAGTAAAAATTTACCTTCAACAATCTTTTTTACATTTCAAATGTTAACATTCATGTTTGCAGAAAATAAAATAGCTACTAATCCAGTGATTTTGGATCATTGATGCCATCAACGTTTAAAGGGCGACTGTTCACAATAGCCATTGCTTCATAAAGAGTTCTCAAAGAGGCATCATCAAACCTTCCATGACACTGACCAATAGTAACATTCAATACATTACGAACGGTGCGTATCTGCCACTCCCAGATACCACTGGTATGACTAGCTGAAGGGGCATTGAAAATAAACTCACACTGTTTCTCAGCTGGAAAGGCTTCAAGTGCATTCATATCACATTGCTTGAGGGCTTCTTTAAACACATTGGCAGCTCCCACGATGTTTGTTCCCTGATCACAGCGAAGTTGACTAACTGCACCTCTAAGGCTGATAAAACACCTTAAAGCATTAATGAAAGCATCTGTGGATAACTCTAACAGCATTTCTATATGAACTGCTCGAGAAGACAGGCATGTGAAGAGAAGACCATATCGCTTACATTCTTTACGACCCTGTTTAACAAAAAATGGCCTGAAACAATCCATTCGACAAAATGAAAAGGGGTCTGAAACTTCACACCGTTCTTCAGGTAGTACAGACATTTGTTGCTCCTCAGCTGGTCCTCTCTGTCTACGGCACTGCACACATCTGTGTATCAACTTAGCAACTGACTTGCTTCCACCAATGACCCAAAATCCATTGGCCCGGATTTCCATCAAGGTTTGACTTCGGCCTTGGTGGCAGACCTGACCATGATAGTATGAAAAAATCAGTTTGGTAATGTGGCTGTCTTTAGGGAGAATAATGGGATGCCGTTGTTCTTGGCTAAGGGTTGACCCCTTAAGCCTCCCACCAACACAAAGCAGTCCATCGACCAGCATGGGATTAAGGTGAAAAAGAGGACTGATCTTTGGAAAACTGTCCATTTGCCCTCTACTTTGAAGCGCCTTCAACTCTTTGGGAAATGCTTCCTGCTGAACAAGCTTTACTACCACCACCGCAGCTTTCCTGCGTTCTTCAGCAGTCACTGTGTCCCTAGTTTTTAACTTTGACCCCAGCCTCTTAATTCTCACAACCACCTTAAGAAGTGTCGTCCAGGTGGAGAACCGGTCCAGGCGATATAGGACGTCCATTTGCTCACTGGCCTGTACTGCACATACTTGAGCAATTTTTACCTCTGGATCCCAAACACACAACTCTACAGAGTATTTAGGTGTTGGAAGCACCTCTTCTTCCCACAGAACTTTGAGCCTAGTAACCAACTAGCTGATGCAATGTCCACTGCACGAAGGCTCTGGAAGCATGATCAGCAGGGTTCTGTGCTGTATCAACATAGTACCAATTATTTGGATGGTTTCTCTTATCAACTGAACTCTGTTTGCCACAAACACGTGGAACCTTCTTGCATCATTATTGATGTAAGCCAACACAACCCGAGAGTCTGTCCAGAAATATTCCTGGTCAATATTCATCTGAAGCTCTGCCTTCAACAAAACACTTATCCTAGCTGCCGTTATTGCTGCTGAGAGTTCCAGTCTTGGAATACTTGTAACCTTGGTAGGTGAGACTCTTGCTTTAGCCATAATGAGACAACAGTGGATCTCATTTCTCCTGTTCCTATATCTAAGGTAGGAGCAAGAATCATATCCAGAGACACTGGCGTCCGAGAAATGATACAATTCCACTCTTACAACGTTCCCAAAGTTTTGAAGGTAATAACATCGGGGTATGATAACTTTCTTCAACACTTGGAGGCTGTTTTTCCACTCCTCCCACTGTATATTCAAGCCTTCAGGCAGTGGATCATCCCATCCAATGCCTTTGTGGCACAGCTCCTGTAGAATACGCTTTCCATTCAAAGTAAAGGGAGCCATGAACCCAAGTGGGCCATATAAGGAGGCCACAACTGACCAAAAAGATGGACTGTCATTCTATACTCCTTTGGTTCAGTTGCTAATTTTCCGCCCTCCCACCAGAGGCACCTAAGATAGTTGCGACTTTCAAGAGAGACGTGGAATTGGTGAAACATCCTTTCGATCTCACAGGTCACAGTAACCTCCTGTTTTCTAAAGTGACACAGAACTCCTATAAGAGAGTTAATTAAGTCAGGACCTGTCAGAAGTTTAACATTTAACGAAATGCCATGAAATTTTTCAGAGCAATCAAACACAACTCTCAGTTTATCAGAATTCATGGGATTTACCAGACGGTCTCGCCCTCCCCAGCCGGAGGAGCTTGCTCTGTTTTACCTTTAGATATTGTTTCTTCCATGAAAGCAGCATACTGGTCATGGTATTGTTTATTGTCCTTTAACTTTCTTTCCAAATAGTAGCAAGCCTTTTATTGTTGGCCAGTGATGGTAGACTACTGCTCTTGAAAGGGAGGGGCATTTGATAGTGTCTGTCTTCCTTCTGCATTATATTGTCTCTAAGAAAATGTATAAAACGAAAGTCATCCTGTGAAACTTACTTATCCTTGTAGCTCTTCTCATTTAAGTCTGACTCCAGTACTTTCAATACATCTGTGAATGATGGTGCCGGTGACTACTTTACTGTAATTCGATGAACATAACTGCAATTTCCCTGTCTATCTAAGTAAGGGTTGGCTAACACTATAATACTCCAACCAAGCACAGTTCTTTGAGACACACCGTGGCATGTTTGAAATTAACTTCCTTTTCAGTTTCCTCTAGGTCATTAGGTGAACAGAAAGTCTTTAACTTGGCTCAGGTCTCCTTTACTGTCCCCTTCCAGTATTCATATGCTTTGTAAAAGGCCTTCTCATTTTTATTGGCTTCTAGTTTGTGCAACTCTTGGCCTTTTTCTGTTAAGGTTCACTCACAAGAGCTAGACCTCACTTGTTGTGCCTTGGGGAAGCAATCTATCTCTTAATTTACTGCAAACAATATGTTGTACTGACATCCTAGTTTTACACTAAACCCTTAGAGATTTTATGTCCAAATAACAACTGGTATCAAACTTAATGCCATAACAATTAAACCATAAAAACTCATCATATATGACATTTTAGACAATACACATCAAGGTTAGTAAACCCAAAAAGGACAAATATTAACAAATACTAAAATTATTTAATAAACAGTGATAACAATTCCCTATTAAACATTTCTAGGTCAGAATTGAAAATATCCAATAACAATTGCTTTAACTGCCTTATAGCTATTTTCAAATCTCATATTATTACAGCCCAGCATTACATATTTAATAGTATTAAAACCTTTAAATATCCTGAATCAACTATCCATCACACCAGATCAACTTATTAGTCAGTTCATATAGCTGTGGGTAATTTCACCCTCCAGCGAGCCAAAGACTGTGTGTGTGTGTGTGTGTGCTGAACTTCGGTGTACATTAACGCCGTAGAATGCAACAGATGGCTTATGTAGCGACAAGTTTCACTGTAGCAGCCCTTGGCATCAATAAACCCACGTAGAGTTCGACCGGTGCAATATCTTTATTATTCCATCATGCACCATGAAACTAAAACAAGCAAAGCCACAATAAACCTTAAAATACACACATTAACAACAACACATCTTCCACATTACTTAAATTTGCATTACACAATCAATAACAACACAACACAACAACAAATCAAAATACACACATACCTCGCTCCGCTTACCAAGGGTACAAACATTCAACAGAGGGTTGGGAAATCTTCATCTAATCCTCGCCATACCTTTAGACAAACAGACTGCATGCACCAGACGCTTCCTGCTCCAGTGTGGATGTATCTCTAGCGTGCGGAGCCACTGATCTTGTTTATATCAGTTTCGGGGCACATATTTTTACCCGGACATGAATAATTCATAATAATGACACAAGCAAAGTGACGTCCACTTAGAGTATGCGTCTCTTGTAAAAAAGACACATTAATATTTTGAATTCTAAGAAATTCTGAAACCATTGCTAATTTACACCTGTCTCTTCCCCCATTAATGTTTAGAGAACCCACCATCAAAGCATCCATATAAGAATAGAATTATAAAGTGGATAGAGACAGGAAGATACAGCAAAGTATAAAAAACACTAAGTGAGGTTTAGTCATTTTTCTATCTTTGAGAAAACAGTTTATCTTTCATAATTATGTTACCATCTTCTTCAATCTAAATCTCTTCTTCTTATCCAAAGCTTCATAGCTGGCCGTTCTTTGCAACAACACTGATGCAATAAATTTCCAGCCATTCGGAAAAAAATTTGTCACATCAACAGTCTTACCAAATGTCAAATCTAGGAAGTCATTAATCTCTTGTAAAGTATACATCTCTCCCACTATCTGTGACCCCATATCAGAAATCTAAGAAAGCATTTCATCATCTTTCATCTCTGTATCACAACTTTCTTCACCATTTGATGTATCAACATTAGCACTAGTCACTTGACCATATAGGTCTACCTGGTCACTCACATCATTGTTCATTACACCCTTTTCACTTAATTCTATTTCAGCAACAATTTCCTCATTTTGACCGTTATCAATAATGCTTTCAGGCTACAGACACTATCCTTCCATGCACCATGAAATACTTCTAATTTTGTATTCTTCCAAATGCGCTCCATTTTCCGAGCTGCTCTCTTGAGAGCATGAGTATGATCATTGTACCATGGTGCAGGGCTTATTTCTTTAATTTTCTTTAATCGAAGTGGGGAGACAATATCAAGAGTGCTAGAGAAGACTGCACCAAGGAAATCGTCTCGGGTTACATGTGTAACCCTTGTTCCCTGAAAAAAGCAGAACGAGATGCTGCGCTTTGCTAAGTGCTATGGGGGAACGAGCCAGTCGTGAACGAGCTGTGAATATGTGTGTAACACGTCAATGAACATTGACCGCAATTTATAGCCTCGGCTGATGTAGTCATTAGACGCACCTGTGGCCAGGCTATAAATGGATGCGTCACCAGGTGTCGTCAGATACTTCTTTTTGAAGAGCAGTCCTGGGACGTCCCAGTGCGGCAAAGAAGCGCAGCATCTCGTTCCGCTTTTTTCAGGGAACAAGGGTTACACATGTAACCCGAGACGTTCCCTTTACAAAAAGCTTCACTATGATGCTGTGCTTTGCTAAGCGCTATGGGGAACGCAATACCCACGCCGCCGCACTGGGGCTGTCTGGACCCCTACGGTTGTGAAGTGTGCTCACAAGAACGCGAGAGGCCTCAGACATGAGCTTGAGATGTCGACTCAAGGACGTAAGAGTCCGGAGTAGCAAAACATCTAACCCATAAAATTTGATGAATGTGTGCGGAGAGGACCAGCCTGCCGCATCACAGACATGCTTATACATGAGCTTCAGATGTCGACTCAGGGGCGTAAGAGCCCGGAGTAGCATGAACATCCAAACCATAGAGCCTGAAGAATGTGTGCAGAGAGGACCAGCCTGTCACATCACAAACTTATTCAGGCATGAAAAATTTAAGCCATAAGATCTAAGAATGTGTGTGGAGAGGACCAGCCTGCCACATCACAAACTTGCTTAGACATCAGCGTAGATGTCGACTCAGGGGCGTAAGAGCCCGGAGTAGCATGAACATCCAAACCATAGATCCTGAAGAATGTGTGCGGAGAGGACCAGCCTGCCGCATCACAAACTTGCTCAGACATCAGCGTAGATGTCGACCCAAGGGCATAAGAGCCCGGGGTAGCATGAACATCTAGTAACATGACCATAAAACCAGATGAATGTGTGCGGAGAGGACCAGCCTGCCGCATCACAAACTTGCTGCAGAGAGAGACCTCTAGCCAAGGCTTTAGAGGAGGAGAGCCCTCTGGTAGAGTGCGCCCTAAAACCTACTGGCAAAGCTTGACCGCGCGCCTCATAGGCCGGGGCAATAATGTCCCTCACCCAAAGTGACATAGTCTGCCAGGAAGTGACCGCCCCCTGGTCATGGCTTCCAAGTGAAGAATTGCTGCCCTGACTTTACACCACTAGCAAAAGCGGTGGACATAAGTCTGAGAAGTCTTAGCTGCTCAAGCGTTACAAACGGCAGGGAGCAGAAGGCTTAGAAAATAACCGGCCAAGGGTCACTAAAGGCACCTTGGGCAGGTAGGTAGGGTGAGGGTGCAAAGAATGCTTTTGGTCATAGCTGGGGCAAACTCTAAACAGGCCGGCAAAAGAGACAGAGCCTGTAGGTACCCAAGTCTCCTTAGAGACTTAATTGCCATAAGAAAAACCATCTTGAGTGTCAGAAGTCTACCAAACGCTGACTCTAGAGGTCTAAAAAGGGGGTCTTACCCTATGAAGAGGTCCTAGCAAGGACGCCTCTTAGGGGGCACCCCACCCACCAAGGCGTGGCAAACCGCAGTGGAGGCCACATAGAACCTGGTGGCGAGGCAAGTGCCCGCTGACAGTTCTTTCTACAGAAAATCCAGAACTGAAGAAAACTGGCAGTTAGCTGTTTCTGTAATATGAACTTAGGGGGGGGGGAACTGGGCGACTCAGGGAGAAGTAGAGGAGACATTGCGCTATCAACAGAGGCGAACCCTAACCCAGATCAGTTCCAAGTGGAGGGAGCCCTAGCACTTGAAATGGTCTCGATAACCTCAAGAGAAAGCCCTGTGAACCTCAGTTGGTACCCTTAGGGGCCAAGCATGAAAGGTTTCACAATTCGGGCCAGTGATGAGAGGGTCCTTCCTGTTCGGAATCGCCCAAGGCGAGCCGTCGAGGAGACATATTCGAGAAACATATCCTGTTCGGCCAGCGCAGCGCCATTAGAAGGAGGCAAGACCCTTGCTGGCGAACCTTGCCAAGACTCCCGGGAGCAGAAAAACCGGGGGACAAAAACGCATACAGACGCATTCAGGGTCATGTATGTGCCTTTAAGTCCAGACCCAAGGGGGCTGGGTGACTTAGGGAGAAGTAGAGGAGACATTGCGCTATCATAGAGGCGAATCTGCTCCAACACACACGGGCATCCAGGGACGAAACTGTCCTGAGCTGCCCTGGGCCCCAAGGAGGATCTAACGTGCCAGAAATTCAGCTGACGTGAACGTGGATCCCCCTGATGGTTTACATCAGAGGCTACCACTGTATTGCCCACCCGCACCATGACATGGCAGCCTCAGGAGGAAGTATTTCACAAATACGGGCCACAAATACGGCCATCAGCTCGAGACAGTTACTGTGACAACCGAACTGACGACCCTCCTATCCCTTTAAGCCGGACAACCACTTAAGGCCACTACCCAGCCCGTCAGGGAGGCGTCTGTCGTTAGCAGCCTGTGACGACAAGACGCACCTAGAGTGGGACCCAAGGTAAGAACCAGGGTCTGAACCACATAGAAAGGGAAAAAAGCACGTGGCGCGTAACCCTTATTTGCCTTAGGGGACCGGCCCTCGGATAAAACCCCCTGGCTTCCAGCCACAGCTGAAGCGGTCTCATGTGCGGAAGGTCCGAAGGGACACCAACGTCATGAGACCTAGTATTCAATGATACTGACAAGCAGTGCAACCTCGACCTAGCCTGACCTTGCTCAGGGTGTTCTGAATGGAAACGATTCGTGCGGGAGACGATTGTGCCTGCATCGAGACCGAATTCCATATAAATGCGTCAAGACGATATCCCTGTGCTGAACTGCCAGTTCTGTCGCAGAGGAGCCAGTGATGGGTTAATAGGGCTAGGCCAAATGGAAGAACCCGATACTGGAAGGCTTCACCCCCGAAAGCGAACCTCAGGAACTTCCTGTGCTGTGGCTCTATATGAAGATATGCGTCCATGAGATCGATGGTGACCAGCCAAACGTGATGTTGGGCTTGTGACACGATCGTCTTGATAGTCAGGTCTAGGACTTGAACACCGAGCGGTTCAAGCCTCAATGATCCAGAATCGGACGCAACCCCCCCACCCTTCTTGGGAACCAGGAAGTATCTGCTGTAATAGCCTGACTCTTTCTCTGGAAGGGAACATGTTCTATGGCCCCTTTAACCAAGAGATTTTGCAGTTCTTTTCACAGTGGACATGCCTGTCCCGGTTTCACGGTAGTGAATAATAGAATTCTGTAGCCTATTTCTACTGATTCTAGAACCCGCATAGAAATACCAGGAAGTTTCCATGCTGCCAGGTTCTCTGAGATGGTATTATTTCTGACACTTCCTGTTGAGGGGATGTCGAGTGTTCCGTGTCCTGGATCCACCCAACTCTTTGTTGGAAGCCTCTATCATCTGAAACACCAAAGGCAGCGGGAGTGAAGAGGTTTCGTAAGGGTATCGGGAGGGCCGAAGTGGATGATACACGCGCCCCGTCCCGAGGGGAACTACACCCACAAGGCTGGGTACAAGAACGTCAGGGTTTCTTTTCCTTAGAAATCACGCCCTTGAGGTCTTGCATTGGGGGCTGCTGAGGGTGATGAACTGGACCCCAGTCTTTACGAGGGGGAGCACGATTCGCCACGTTTTGTTTTAGAGCCTCCCGTCTAGAAGGACTGGCGGGGCTGGGTGGCCGCCGTCCCTCCCCCTGAGTGAGGTGCCCACACTCAAGTCCTTCATCAGATTTAGCCTAGTGCGCTTGTAACACTGCCATAGTGTGCAGGGCAACACCAGCCTGACCTGCTGCCTGATAAGCTTTCCCCACAAGCGTGGAGGTGGTCCTGCACAGCTTTGTGGGGAGAGTAGGTCTCTTTAGCGATGATGCCAAGCCAGGCGAGAGAAAACCCGCAGGTGTCTCTTCTACCGGCGGCATTACCGAATACCCCCGAGCTTTAGATAGTTGAATACACCAACGTCGAGGGCACGAAGACACGGGAAGTATAAATTTTTCTCCATAAGGAAAATACTTGTTATGGAGGTCATAGAAGAAAGGAAGGGACTGATATAGAGTTCCATTCCCTCTTTTATTTATTTAATTATTTTGGCCACCAGACAGAAATTTGTCTTATAGTTTGGAGCATTTGGGGGAGGGTCTCTTGTTCGCGTGGCCAGTCTAGCGTAATAACCTTGAGTAATTTCTCAGCCGCTTTATTATTGTGCGTGAAATGTACAGAGGTTCAGCGCTCCGCCCCCCTCGTGAACTGAAGAGGCGCTGAAGCACGCTTCGAGATCACGGGAAGGACCAGCTGGGTCTGAGGAGAGAGCCCCGAATGAAATGTGGCGACTCCCGGAAGTAAGGGAGGCGAGCGTGAAACATTTTGCCCGAAAGCAGATCGCAATGATCGCATTTGTCTCTTAATTCCACAGCCGCTTTATTATCGCGGGATTTACAGAGATTCAGTGTCCTCGTGAACCGAAGAGGCGCCGAGGCGTGCTTCAGGCTTATGAGGATCAGCTGGGTCTGGGGAGAGAGCGAGCAAAAGGGATGAACCCGTCTCTCGCTCCTCAGCCAAATCCATATGAGAGCCCCACAAATTAAGTGAGAGTGCTGACTCCCGGAAGCAAGCAAGGCGAGTGCGAAGCACTTTGCCTGAAAGCAAATCACAGTGCTCGCACCCCCACTGCTGCAACGCGAGAGCAGCGTGCTCTTCCCCTAAACAAAGTCATTCTCTCTTTCTTTTAAAAATATATATATTTTCTAGACAGAAGAGAAAGGAGAAAAGGTTCACTTCACACTGCTTCACAAATTCTAAATCCTAGCAGAGGAAAGAAAGTTTTGACAGGGTTTGTATAACACACACACACAGAATCGCTCTGAAAAAAGAGGATCTGACGACACCTGGTGACCCATCCATTTATAGCCTGGCCACAGTTGCATCTAATGACTACATCAGCCGAGGCTATAAATTCCGGTCAATGTTCATTGACGTGTTACACACATATTCACAGCTCGTTCACGACTGGGTCGTTCCCCCATAACGCTTAGCAAAGCGCAGCATCATAGTGAAGCTTTTTGTAAAGGGAACAGAATAAGGCCTGGGTGATCTATACACTGTAGCAAGGACAAAAGATGACAGATTTTTTAATTTATATCTGACGGTGTCACATTAAGCATTATTAGTTCAAAAGACTTACATTTATATCCTGTCCTCTGAGTAACACCAAAAACTCCACTGTAAATTGCAGCAACACCTCCTCAACCCTTCAGATGAGGCTCATGTTTATAACAATAACCTGGGGGAGTAGATTCATTTAAACTAATATATTCATCCGGTTTAAGCAGGTTTCAGTCAAACAGAGCGCATCCAATCTATGATCTGAAATTAGTGCTTTGGTAGAAAGAGATCTAATGTTTAGTAGTTTAAAGTTTTACTTTAATAAAACCTTTTCTAAATGATTTAGTGAGGGTTTTGTGGTTGGTAGTTCGTGGAACAGACACAGTCTCTATGAGATATCTAGGTGATACAGTCTCTATGTGTTGTAGTTTATGTGACCTGTGTGACGTCTCAAGGCAGCTAGCAGACGTTCGGATTAGCCAGTTTGTCTGCTTCCTGACCTGGGCCACTAGTAAATCTCCACTAGTAAACCACACAAAGTGAAAGTGAGTTTTTTAAAAAAATAAATAAAAGTATAGTATTTATAGTTAGGGTTAGGGTGGGGTTAGTCAGAGGGGAACTGGTCCCCACAGTGAGTCTGGTTTAGGGTTAGGGTGGGGTTAGTCAGAGGGGAACTGGCCCCCACAGCGAGTCTGGTTTAGGGTTAGGGTGGGGTTAGTCAGAGGGGAACTGGCCCCCACAGCGAGTCTGGTTTAGGGTTAGGGTGGGGTTAGTCAGAGGGGAACTGGCCCCCACAGCGAGTCTGGTTTAGGGTTAGGGTGGGGTTAGTCAGAGGGGAACGTGCCCCAACAGCGAGTCTGGTTTAGGGTTAGGGTGGGGTTAGCTAGAGTGGAACTGGTCCCCACAGTGAGTCTGGTTTAGGGTTAGGGTGGGGTTAGCTAGAGTGGAACTGGCCACCACAGTGAGTCTGGTTTCTCCCAAGATTATTTTTCTCCATTAATCAACATCTTATGGAGTTTTGTGTTCCTTGCCACAGTCGCCTTCAGCTGCTCACTGGGGTTATAAATACAATTATTATTTAATTACTTATTTTTAACAACGATTAACAATCATATTTTATCAAATTACACAATAATAACTCATCGACATTATAGACATTACATTTTTATCTTCTGTTAATGCCTGATCTTCTGTAAAGCTGCTTTGAAATGAAGCATGTTGTGAAAAAAGATATACAAATAAAAATGACTTAATCGATTAATTTGTGAGACTATAACACTGAGCAAATTTTTGAATTTTGATATTTTAAACAAAAAATTGTTGGTAACAAATAATTGGTATAAAATAGTTGGTACATTTTTTTATTGCTAACAAAATGCTTATGCTAGGTCTTTTTTTTGTAACACCATGGTAAGGTTTGACTGTATGCATACAGTAATATCACATTATTGCAAAAACATTTAAAAAAAACAATGCTCAACTTTGACTAATAGTTAAAAAGAAATCCTAAATATATATCCCAATGCAAAATGCGTGATAATCTAATCTAAATATAAAATTAGATAATCAAATATGAAGTTATAATGGACAGTCAGCCCACACAGTCTCTGCAGCCATCTACAGGTTTTTATTGTCTTGATGTGATTTTGAAGCCATGTAAAGTCATACATGTTATGTTACATAAATGTGCTTATTTGCATATGGTGTAATTGAGATATATACCTGATATATATATCAGGTAGAGATCGTCTGTGTACAGGAACAGAATTATCAGTAAAAAAGATACAATAATAAAACATTTCTTTAATTGGCTTGATCAATCGATTGATTTTCAATACTTTCTTGTGGGGTAAAAAGGTGTAAATATTATTTGGAATGGTTGGTATGTTTTTAGGGTTATGCAGGTCATTTTGTCCTTTAGAAAGTGATCATAGAACTCAATCTGTTATTTTTGCAGTATTATGGTAAAGTGATTTATTTGAGCCCCTAAGAAATGTCAAATGCAGGGTGTCATTAATTTTTACATTGATCTTAATATAGCATGCACATTTATTAGATTTATATTTAGGCTCAATATGTATTTTTTATTAAACCATAGAAGATTTTAAACATTTAAATAATAATAAAAAAAACTTTACAGTAAAACACTTTACATTCAGTGAAACACTATATATATTCACTAAAGTTTTGTTGTAACTGTAATGTGTTCACACCTGAACTTTGACCTTGCAGCCCATTCACCACATTTGTGTGTCTATTAGACATCTTATTCATTAAAAACAGTTTGTACGTGTCTTTATTTTATTACAGTATGAAAACAATAAGAAATGTAAAATGGTTTTAGTCATATAGCAAAACAAAATGAAACATTAGGACCATTTGTAACAGCAGTAAACAGTGTGTGAAGCTTCAGTCACGTGCGGTTCATTCCTCCATCAGTAGACGGATGGAGATGAGTAGAGAGAAGCCTTCAGTCTGTTACAGAGAACACAACAGCACACCAGCGCCACCATCTGATGAAAACCCATGCACACAGACGGACAGCCGAATGGTTAGACAGACACTTCCTTTGTGTGTGTGTGTGTGTGAGTGTATGTGTGTGTATATATGTCTATGTGTGTGTATGTCTATGAGTGTGTATATGTGTATGTGTGTGTATATGTGTGATTCCCCTTCTGTCACTCACTCGACGTTGTGTCGAATGAAGTGACACAAGGGGTCTTCCTTGGGAGCCTCGCGTACCTCTGAACTTGAGAAAAGGCCAATGTGAAATTAGCAGACAGAATTTGCATGCCACGCCCCCGGACATACGGGTACAAAGGGAAGCGGGCATGCAACTGTCAGTCAGAATTTTTCTTTAGAGCCGAGCGGTTGTGCAACAGCAAGCTGAGTTCACCACTGCTCCACTCACCTCTGCTGGCGAGAAGCACTGCTGTTGGATCTACAACGCATTACCAGCTGGCGTTCTCTCTCTCTGCACGCTGTGGAGTCCATGCCCCTGGGCTTTCACTGCGCTTTCATTGCCTAAAAAAGAGTGTTCTCCTCCTAAAAGAGTTTTATTTTCTCTAAAAGAGTTTTGAGTTTCCACTCATAAAAGAGCAATACACAGCGGCATTGAACGTCCTTTTCAGGACATGTCTTTTTCAAGATGCCTTTCCACTAGGGCTGGGACAACTCGTCGAAGTCATCGATGACGTCGACGCAAAAAATACGTCGACGCAAAATATGCGCATCGATTCGACAGACCCAAAACAAAGATGGCGACGCCGGAGAGTAATAGCAACACGAGTGGCTCCTCAGACTATCAGAAGTGCAAGGCGGCACGCACTCGTTCCTCTAAAGTCTGGGAATTCTTTAATTTAAAAGGAAACAATTCCGTGATATGTCGTCTTTGCAAAATGGAGATGGCCTTCCATTCTAGCACCACGGCAATGCACCAGCACCTGAAGAGGCGCCACCCGGGAGCAGCTGCAGATGACAGAGCACCGTAAGTTTTTTTTCAACTCCCCACTTTGCACTCGATGTTGGAGTAGGCTATAATACGTTGTCGACACCTAAAGTTTTCGTTTATAGCTATTAATAATGCGCTTATAACGAAGAATGTCGTGAAAAATACATAGAGGACACTGACAACGCGCTGACAGACAGGACCAAGCAGGTAACATTTAATAAAGTCTCAACTTTCAAATTTGGTCAGTCAAAGAAAATTAAACCATAAATAGGCCTACTATTTTGTGGCTCTTTAATGTGTCGTGATAGATTGCCTCAGTTAAAGCTGCTCGTGAACCGATCATCTTTTTCTTGGTTAATTTATAGCATCAAATAGGCTAAACATGAATGTAGTGTAACGCTCTTGATCAAAAGGGGCCGGATAGCTTGCCTAAATGGTTGTAGTCAGGTGTAAGCAAAGACACACAAGACGTAACTGATATTCCACCGTGGTGATTTATTATCAGCTGTCATCGGTCCCACGTACACATGGGCAGTTTGCAAAACACACAGCTAACAACAACTGCGTTACTGTTTAGAAATAAAAACAGAATAAGAGCAACAGAAACACAAAACAGGGTTACACGCATACATGCGATGTTCACAGCTCGCTCTTCTCATATCAACTGCCCACTCTGAGCGAGGGAGTAACAGAGTACGTTCCATCTTAAAGGCGCAGTACCTAATTCTACTTGTTACAGTAGCCAACATCAGAAGGACTGATGTTTTAAATGCGGAAAGACATCAGTACAGTAGCCTACAATCCATTATTCAAATTAAAATCCACCGACGTTAATCTTCTCTCTCCTGACTACTTTGTCAGACAAAAATGGCGTATTATGATTGATTGATCAGATGGCCTGTCAATCAAACTCCCGGCGATTTATTTTATTTTATTTTTTTTACATTTTATAATCAAATCGAAATCGAATTGGACTGGGAAAAAATGAATCATTAGATTAATCGATGCATCGAAAAAATAATCGCTAGATTAATCATTTAAAAAATAATCGTTTATCCCAGCCCTACTTTCCACCCATGTGTAGATCCTGGATGCAGTCGATTTCTCTCCAAGACCAACGGCCACAGACGCTGCCTCGTGTGCCTGGGCAGCGATCACACTGTGGCGGCATTCATGGATGGTTCATGTACTCACTGCGAGAACATGACCATGGCAGCGTTGCGGTCACGGCTTGCCTTTCTCAAGGCGAATGCCACTTCAGCCGCAACCCGCATCGCTCCTTCTTACCACGGGATTGAGGATGACCCGGCTGGTGATGAAGGCGATTTGGGGATGTCAACGGGCTTGGTTTCGCCGGGTAAATCCACACCAACCACCCGCCCCCCAACACGCTCGCTCGTCTCCGTCCGAGCTCGGGATGAGTGCGGCTCGCCTCACAGCCAGTCAGCACTCTCCCTTGAGCCCCCGGAATTGGATGATGACATCTCCGCTGCATCAGAGAGCGTCCCGGCATCTGATGCGGAGGACTCGACTGGGCTGCGGCATGCTTGCCCAGGCTGATGCATATGAGACCACTTCAGCACTGGCTACAAACTCAAGTCCCGAGTTGCGCATGGTGCCACGGCACATACCGTGTGACAATCACCCCCTCCTGACATCAGACTTTCAACCCTTGGACAGACCTCTGTTTCCTGCAGACCAGAGTACCCCTGCCACAGGTGTACAGATGTGTCATGATCACCACAGAAGCCTCGCAACAGGGTTGAGGAGACGTGTGCAATGGGCACGCTGCCGCTGGCTCCAGGACAGGGCCCTTTTGGATCTCACGCTCCTCGCGACAGCACCTTCCTGGAAAATCCCCCTGAGGAAAGACATTCTTTCTCAGGGACGGGGCACACTCTGGCCCCTGAGATCTGTGTGATCTACCACCTGCAGTCACAGACACGATCAACCAAGCCAGAGCTCCCTCCACCAGTCAACTTTATGCCCTTTACGCTTTCGCAAACTGGTGTTCTTCCCGTGCTGAAGACCCGCAGAGATGCGCAGTTCGGTTCAGTGCTTTCATTCCTGCAAGAAAGGAGTGGTGGTGGCGCAGTGGGCTAAAGCACATAACTGTTAATCAAAAAGTCGCTGGTTCGATCCCCACGGCCACCACCATTGTGTCCTTGAGCAAGGCACTTAACTCCAGGTTGCTCCAGGGGGATTGTCCCTGTAATAAGTGCACTATAAGTCGCTTTGGTTAAAAGCGTCTGTCAAATGCATAAATGTAAACGTAAAGGCTGTGTATGTAGCTGCCACCACAACGCAGTAGATGGCAAGTCTTTGGGTTAGCACAACTTCATTATCAGGCACCTCAAAGGTTCTCCCCAGTCAAGCCGGTTCCCCTCTTGGGATCTCTCAGTGGCCCTCATGGGCCTTCAGAGACCACCCTTCGAGCCACTTGATTCAGTTGAGCTCAATGCCCTCTCCCTGAAGATGGCCCTCCTGATCGCGTTAGCCTCCATCAAGAGTATAGGGGACCTGCAAGCGTTCTCTGTCAGCGACACCTGCCTGGAGTTCGATCTGGCACATATTTGCATTATCCTGAGGCCGCGACCAGCCTACGTGCCCAAGGTTCCTATGACCCCCTTCAGGGACCAGGTCATGAACCTGCAAGGGTTGACCCAGAAGGAGGCAGACCAAGCCCTTTTGTTGCTGTGTCCGGTTTGCGTATCTACTTGGACTGCACGCAGAGCTTTAGACATTCTGAGCAGCTCTTTGTCTGCTTTGGCAGATGGTGGAAAGGGAATGCTGTCTCCAAACAGAGGTTAGCGCACTAGGTCATCAATGCCATCTCATTGGCCTACCAGGCCCAGGCTGTGCCAGCCCCCTTGCAGGTTCGAGCACACTCAACAAGAATTGTGGCATCCTTGTGGGCACTGGCCAACGGCACCTCCTTAGCGGACATCTGCAGAGCAGCGGGCTGGGCAACACCCAATACCTTTGCCAGATTTTACAAACTCAGGGTTGAGTCGGTCTCGTCCCGTGTTTTGTCAGGTACGAGCCGGAAGAACTCGATAACGTGGCACAACCGACTGGGTGTTCTGCTTGCATACAGCAGTCTTCACCAAGTTGATCCAGTGCTACTTCTCTCCCAGGTTAGCCACTAAGCGTCGCTTGCTGGATGTTCTCTTCCCTAGCCTTCTGGCCTGTGAATTCTGCGGAACAATTCACATCCAGACCCACTACGAGCCACAGGTGCTCTGTACTGGGGTATGGCTCCATGGGCTTAGTTCCCTCTCTAGGCAAACTCCCCATGATGTATTTTCCATGGTACGGTCCCCCTTTCGGCAGACCCGTGTCTCCCTTGGGCAGTCCCACTGCCCCGGTTGCAGTGCTTGTAGAGCTCCCCTCTCATTAGGCGGGACCTACCACCGCACATCTCCCACGTACGGCTTACAACCCTTGTGGTGTATTTGCCACATGTTACCTCCCGCTAGCTAGGGCAGGATGAGGCATCTGCAGGGTCTTTCCCCCTTGAAAGAAAAGGACCAGGAAAGACCGACTTCCCCGACGCATTTCATAGTGCTAACATAGCCCCAGCCGCTTCACACTCTATGCAAGAGACAACAGAAAAGGCCGCGGCTGCCGGTCATGCCCATGCTAGTCATGTAAATGGTAAAATGGTAAATGGTCTGCACTTATATAGCACCTTTTTAACCTTAACGGTATTCAAAGCGCTTTAAACTGTGACTCATTCACCCATTCACACACACATTCATACACCAATGGCGGCAGAGCCATTGGGAGCAACTTGGGGTTCAGTGTCTTGCCCAAGGACACTTCGGCATGTGAAGTCATGTGGGCCGGGATTCACCAACCATGCGATTAGTGGCCAACCCGCTCTACCAACTGAGCCACAGCTGCCCGCAATGTAGCACCCGTTCCCCCCTCAGGGGTGCCGGGAACCTAAGGTACTGTATATGACATCTCTTTTGGGGGCGTTGGGGAGGGCTACGTGCAGCCGACACAGTTGCCTCTAGCACGCAGCAGCCTAATTGCACCTGTCTCGTCAGTTGACGTAACACGGACTAGTGCGTGGCGCTTTTGAATGGGACCCCTTGTGTCACTTCATTCGACACAACGACGAGTGAGTGACAGAAGGGGAACATCATGGTTACTGTCGTAACCTCTGTTCCCTGAGGGAGGGAACGAGATGTTGTGTCCCTCCTGCCACAGCACTAGACCTAACACTGTAAACGGCTGTGCCTTATTCTCGGCTCCTCAGTGCAAATCCTGACTGACAGATGCACCTTTATACCCGTATGATCATGGGCGGGGCATGCAAATTCTTTCTTCCAATTTCACATTGGCCTTTTCTCAAGTTCAGAGGTACGCAAGGCTTCCAAGGAAGACCCCTTGTGTCACTTCATTCAACACAATGTTTTGTTCCCTCCCTCAGGGAATGGAGGTTATGACAGTAACATGACGATATGTGTGTATATGTCTATGAGTGTGTCTATACGTGTATGTATGTATATGTGTGTGTATATGTGTGTATATGTGTATGTGTGTGTATATGTGTATAAGTGTGTATATGTGTATCTGTATGTGTGTCTATATGTGTTTATGTGTATCTGTGTGTTTATGTGTATACATGTATGTGTGTGTATATGTGTATCAGGGTTCGTACACATTTTTACCATTAAATTTCCATGACTTTTCCATGACTTTTCCATGACATAAGGTAAATATTCATGACTTAATGTTCCATAAAACGTCTGTGTATACATTCCAAAAATCCATGTTCAAATTTACCACACCATATCTTGAATAAAATAAATGAACAAGCAATGCAGTTTAATACAAAATAAATATTTATTTAAATAATGCTGACACAGTAACACAATAAAAATAATGTCAAACCCTGACAACTCCTAAGACATTTATTAACAAAAATCCATAGGAGGCTATTAACATAAATCAATGGGAGACAACAATGTAAAACCGAAAAATAAATAAAATAAATAAAAGTGTCCAGCAACATTGTCATTAACTTTAACTGAAGGAAATTTAACTTCACTGGATAACCATTTTGGACAAGTTAACATCTGTATTTGAATTTTCCATTCCCCAAAAACAATCAACAGAGTTTATTTTCTCATTTCTGCAAGCTTCTCGTCAATCTGTTTTCCAATTTTCTGCAGAGATGCTTTTTTGTCTTTTGCAGTTTGCGGAAACTGTTGGATTTGGTGATAAAGGTGAGATTGCTTGAAGATTCTGCCTTTTCAGCATATTCATCTGCTGATTTCTCAAGAGCACAAATGCCTGCCTCCATTCTAGCCCTCTTCTTTTTCAAATCATCTAGATCATCTGAGAGGGCCTTCCTCTTCAAGTCAACAGCTTCCTTTTCTTTCTTTTTCTTCTCCTCTACCAAGTAGCCATGGTACTTCTGCCTGGCTCCTGCAGCTGAAAGAAGCAGCTCTTTTGTGATCTCTACCTTGGTTATGCCCCCTACAGATCTGACGTGGTCAACAATGAGTCTCTGAGCCACCAGAGACCTCTCCCTCTGATTCTCAACGATTAACTCTTTGTTGATGGAAAAGCCTCTTTCCACACTGACCTGTCCATGTGACAAGACAAGCAGAATCTTCACAACATCCCACACTTTGGTAAATGATGGTTTTGTCCCCATTGTCTCATGGAACAGGGTGTCCATTCGAGTATTTTTCGTGTCAAATTCCCTGAACTTAGCCTGAAGAGCAGCCAAATCACAAAACTCCCTAAATTCTCGAAGGATGTCATCACACATAGCCTCATTTACATGTTTAGCTCCTACGAGTATGTGCAGCACTCTTCTCATTTGACTTGCGCACAGTTCTTTACATTCAGCCATACGTCTCGGATCAAGGCACTGCATGCTTCTCACTAATGTGTGATGTACTGGAGCCTTTTTCAGCAACTTCTCAAGGAGTGCAATCAAGAGTTTCTTGCAGTCCATCCTAATCTCTAGTCTGTGCCTTTCTGAAATGTTTTTGGAAGACTTGAGTTGGTTGAGAGTGACTTGTGCTGCAAATCCAATATCAATCTGAGAACTATCCTTGTGCAGACTGCTGTCCTGAAAAGGGACCTGGAGGAGCTTTAGTGTAGATGTGGCCTCTTGCAAGTGCTTTTCCTTTAGAAATCATCCCATGAGGCCTGCAAAAAATGTTTTTTAAATTAAGGGTTTTATTATTCAGTTTGATCACTTGCAAATTTACAATCAAATAAAATGTTCTAAATTATCTTTTGAGCTAAACAGTTTTATTTTGTAAACATTTAAATATAAATTCATGTATTGGACTTCAAGAAGGAACATTACAATAACTGTGTAACACTAGACAAATGAAATATAGTCTAAACAATTACCATTCACATTACTTTAAATAATCATATATTTTATATTTTAATTATTTTTTTATTTCTATGACAGAGTATTTAAAGTCATTTCTGCTGTTATAAGGGAAAAGGTGACAAAATTAAAACACTTTGCCAGTAGATGTCGCTCAAGTAAAAAAAAAAATTCTCTAGACTTTGCGTTTAATTCATTCCATTGCCCCGTGTCTCGCATTTCGAAACACAAAAACGCGCTATTCTTTTTTAACCTACTTAAACATATGCAATATCTTGCTCTAGATAAGTTGTGAAATGAAAAACAACAGAAAAAAATGCCATTTATATATTTGCGTGCATTTCTAATTACTGCAATGTGTACAATAAAACATCAGCAATCACACAATAATCCATGTTTATCCTTACCTTTAATCAGTTTGTACATGTCATCAGAAAGGAAAGGCAGCATGGGCTGGTCTGACTGATACATGGTGAGGAAGTGGTCTATTTCTCTCGCAATGCTGTTAAATATCTCCACTTTCACTGGAAAGAGAGGATCAGCGCATCTTCACCTCATCAAACGACTTCACTTTTGGATTGAGAAGTTCACCTCTCTCTACCATGTCGATGTATTTCTTGACATGGGGCCAGAGCAGCAATGCTCTTTCTGAGACATTGACATTTTCAATCCACCGATGCTTGCAAAACTTGAGCATGGGAGTGTCACATCCGGTTGCGGTCACAAAATCTTCGTGACGAGCAGGGCAATCATGAAACAGCCAATACAGGCTAGAGAGTCCGTGTTCGACTTCCCATCCAGCGGATTTACATCCATGTCTGAACGCATTGTGTAGTATGTGCAACCCGCACGAACCTATGTTGATTAGTGACTTTCCCACATCATTCTGCACTTGCTTCTGGAGAGTTTCAAATACTTTCCAATTCACGTTCGGCCCGTCCATTGAGATTTGGACAAGATTCTTGATTCCGATGTCAGAAAGCAAGTTGTTGATTTTTTCAGCGATGTCTTGAGCTGATGAATGTCCCATAAATTCTGAGCCGATGTATTTAGTCTTCACCTCGGACCCGTCCCATAGCCTGACATGCATGTCTAACAGTTTAGTCTTGTAAATAGTGATTCAGGCTTTCATCAAATAACATGACATATACTCTTTGCTTTGATAAACTAGCCACAGTCAGTTTCTTAAAATAAGGAGCCAGTCCAAAAGTACACATACTGTATATGAGCACTTGCGTTCACCGCATGTAAATCCTGCAGCTATCTGACTGTCGGGGAACATGACCTGAGAAAGCTGGCTTGTGTCTTCACAAGACTTGTAAGAATAGTGAGAATTAGCCACTTTTAGCGCCCACAGTACCTCTGCAGTTGGGGTTTCGTTTCTGGACACAGCACTCAAAATGGTCCCTTGCTTTGTGGTGGAGGAGAGGGAAGCACTGCAGCTGGCAGAGGGTGTCACATCAGTCATCTGGGTGAAAAAGCCAGCGATCGGGTTGGAAGCTGACTGGCGCGCAGCTGCAGCTGCAGCAGCAGACTGGTGCTTTGCTCCTTTAGCATGGCTAGATAGCATTGCTTCTCCCATGTTCGAAATGTCGAACGTTTTATGACAAAGTCTACATTTTGCACGTCCCGGGTCCTGGTCTTTCTCAAGCCATGCACTATACTTTTCATTTTGAAGCCAAGCATTTTGAAATCGACATTTTCCCGCCATTGCTGATTTTTGCTCAGCTGCAACTGAGTTGCCGTAACCCCACGCATAACGTCACGTGATAGCCCGAATGAAAAAAGTATTGCAATTTGTTTAACCAATATTATAAATTAAACAAATTCAAGTACATGGATATTTTGAAAAACATGACTTTTACAAAACTTTCTGAGTTTATTCTTTTTCCAAAACTTTTCCAGGCCTGGAAATTGCCATTTTAAAATTCCATGACTTTTCCAGGTTTTTAATGACTGTACGAACCCTGGTGTATGTATATGTCTATGTGTGTGTGTTTATATGTCTATGTGTGTGTATATGTGTACGTGCGTGTGTGTATATGTCTATGTTTGTATGTGTAAACTCACCATGACTGCAGCTATTCCCAGAAACCCCCCCAACAGCAGCGGTGCTTTGGAATTGAACATAATGTTGATCACACTAGGACAACTCTATCAGACAGACAGACAGACAAACAGACAGAAATGTGAGAGAAGAATACACATGTGTCAAATGCTGCAATAGACCTTTTTCACAATCTGGGTTTTGGAACGCGAAAGTAAATGATTGCAGGGCAAACTTCGAGAGCAGTGAATGGGACCGAATGGGAGATCATAGCAAATATTATATTCACTAACCCATTTGCTCCAAGAACAAAATAAAAAATCCTCTATTACATTTGAAGACTTTCCAGAAGAGGAGAAAAATAGAGAGATGTATTAAGAGAGTAAAACTCCAAACAACTGGGAAGATGCCAAATGTACCTCTCTCTCTGTAGCTGCAATAGAAACCCCCTCACAGCTGTAATAATAACGTTTTTAAAACAAATTCCAGGGTAATATAACACAAAGTATAATATTATAAACTTACACTCAATATTTAAAAAAATAATCATACAAAAAAGTTTCCAAGATTTACTCCATTAAATAAGGTGGAAACGCATCATCACAGTCTGTGAAATAGGTCTATTCTCGAACACACAAATATGTGCTTCAGTCAAACAGGAAGTGACTCACAGAGAAAGTTAACTGCTGCAGGAGGTTCCCATCAGGACAGGTGTCTCGCACAAACAGCTCAATCCCTCCTCCAATGCCACAGCAGTCAAACTGTAACAAACATCTTTTAGTGTACACTTGTATGTGTGTGTGTGTGTGTTTATAAGTGTGTTTGTGTGTGTGTGTGTGTGTATCTTACAGCATTGTGAAATAGTTTGAGGGCGACGGCTTGACCAACACCTCTGCTGTTCACATACTGTGCATAGACTGTGATGTAGAACTCTGCTACCTTCTACAACACAACAAACACACACACTCATTACAAACAACTTACACACTCATTACACACAACCAAAAGACTCATTACACACAACAAACACATGCATTACACACAACTTACACACTCATTACACACAACTAACACACTCATTACACACAACCAACAATGCATTACACACAACTTACACACTCATTACACACAAGTAACACACTCATTACACACAAGTAACACACTCATTACAAACATCTAACACACTCATTACACACAACAAAAAAACTCATTACACAAAACAAACACACTCATTACACACAACAAACACACTCATTACACACAACAAACACACTCATTACACACAACAAACCAACTTATTACACACAACAAACACACTCATTACACACAACAAACACACTCATTACACACAACCAACAAACTCATTACACACAACAAACACACTCATTACACACAACAAACCAACTTATTACACACAACCAACAAACTCATTACACACAACCAACACACTCATTACACACAACCAACAAACTCATTACACACAACAAACACACTCATTACACACAACAAACCAACTTATTACACACAACAAACACATTAATTACACACAACAAACACACTCATTACAAACAACTAACCCACTCATTACAAACAACTTACACATTAATTACACACAACAAACACACTCATTACACACAACAAACACACTCATTACAAACAACTTACACATTAATTACACACAACAAACACACTCATTACACACAACAAACACACTCATTACAAACAACTTACACATTAATTACACACAACAAACACACTCATTACACACAACAAACACACTCATTACAAACAACTTACACGTTAATTACACACAACAAACACACTCATTACAGACAACTAACACACTCATAACACGCAACTTACACATTAATTACACACAACAAACACACTCATTACACACAAAAAACCAACTCATTACACACAACAAACACACTCATTACAAACAACTTACACATTAATTACACACAACAAACACACTCATTACACACAATAAGCACACTCATTACACACAACTAACATACTCATTACACAAAACTAACACACTCATTACACACAACCAACAAAGTCATTACACACAACAAACACATTCATTACACACAACAAGCACACTCATTACACACAACAGACACTCATTACACACAACAAACACACTCATTACACAACAAACATATTCATTACACACAAGTAACACACTCATTACACACAACAAACACACAGCTGTGTCTGTCTGTGTGTGTGTATGTGAGGGTGTGTTTGTGGGAGTTTGTCTGTGTGTGTCTCTGACCATCGACTTGTCATCTGTCATCTGCCATTCTTCTACTCCGGTGGTGGGTGTACACCCAGGTCCCCATTCAAACCCTTAGTGACATGGTCTCAGCTAGCTGATGAAAGTTGCAAGCAAGAATTTCATCATCACCTGCGACTGGGTTTGGCATCGTCCCCCAATCCTACAGATGTTGAGGGGAAATGGGCAAGGTTTAGGACTGTGGCTCATACAGCTGCAATGGCTGATCCAGACCTCCCCAGAGACCCTGGCTGACAGAGGAGGTGTTCAAGCTGGCTGAGAAAAAGCGACAGGCCCACTCTCATCGGCTGCAGTATCCCACGTCGTAGAATGAGGAGACTTACCACAGCCTTCATTTGGAGGTTCGGAGAGCCATGAGGTGCTGCAAGGATATGTGGTGGTCGCGGGTTGCTGAGGAGATGGGAGTCTGCCTTAGTGGCCCATGTCACAAATGGCTCTTAATTACATCAAAAAGTAACCTACAGCACCACACCAATTACCATCATTAGGGGAAAAAAACGGTGATCCAATCTCCGACCCCCAGGAACAAGTTTGCAGATTGCTGAGCATTTCTGTGAGGTCCTGGGGGAGGGGACATCACTCAGCCAGGAAAACAGCGTGAGACAAAGTGGGGATGACCCTGCCGAGGCTGCGGTGCCTCAAATATTGGAGGAAGAAGTCACCCCCTGTGAGTGGTTGGCTGAGTTGTCATCTGTTGAGGAAGTACTGAGAGTGATCCAGAGTCTGAGGCCGGGAAAGGCACCGGGCAGAGATGATCTCCCCAGCAAAATGCTGAGGGAGGGTGGCGTTTGTGCACAGACTGCCCTACAGGACATCAGAACAACAGTCTGGACCACTGGAAGGGTTCTGCACAATTGGAAGGATGCCCTGGTTGTCCCCCTCTTTAAGAAGGGGGACCGCACAGAGTGTAACAACTAGAGGGGCATCTCGCTCCTCAGTGTGCCGGCAAAGGTCCTGGCAAGGATAATTCAATATTGCATCGCTAGGCACACTGAGGAGAGGCTTGCAGAGCCCCATTGTGGTTTCAGGAAGGGGTGGTCTTGCAGAGATGCCATATTCTCTGTCTGTCTGCTACAGAAGAGGTGTAGGGAATTCCAAAAAGACCTACATCTCTGCTTTATTGACCTGGTCAAGGCCTATGATACCATCAGTAGGCCTAGGCTCTATGGTGTTCTTCGTGCTTTTGGAGTCCCAGTCCCGTGTTCATGATCATTAAGTACCTTCATGATGGTGAGCGGGCCCAGGTAAAACTACATGGCTGGGAGTCCGAGCCATTCCCTGTACACCTTGGGGTACAACATGGATGTCCTCTTGCTCCCACATTATTTAACATCTATTTCGACCACGTAGTTTGTGAACTTTCAATGGCTGTACCGGAGGAATTTCCATCTGGTACAGAAACAATGGGAGGCTGATCGATGCCCGGGTGCGGTCAAGGGATGTCTCCCTATTGCTCAACCATGTTATGTATGCTGAAGATCTGGTAATTGCTGCTCACTCAGAGGAGGAGTTGGAGGTGCTGCTGATGAACCTGGAGCTTCCAACTAAGAGGTGGGGCCCACCAAATCTAAGCACCTGCCTGGGTACTTTGTGCCATCACACACTCCACACCCCCAGCTTCCAATTGGTGATAGAGCAGTTGTGAAGAGAGTGGAGTGTTTCCCATACCTGGGCATTGTGCTCATGACTGGCTCCAGTTTAGCAGCGGAGATCTCACTCCGATTCAGTCGAGCAGCATTATCTTTTCATCAGTTGCATAACGCTGTATGGAAGCTACCTGGTCTGTCACTCCGCACGAAAATTCAGCGAACATCTTCGCTGGTTAGAAAAATTTAGGCTGGCCTGCCTAGGATCCATCCTAAGATTAACCAGGCAGAATTGTGTGAGGAGCTCACAAATCTTTGAAAGATGTGGACAAAGTCCACATGGGCTAGGGAGGAGATGGAGTGATGTGGTACAGGAGGATGTGGAGCTGAGTGGACTTGCCACTGACTGGTACCAGCGGTGTCAAGATCGGCCTCAGTGGAGGAGGCTCGTGAAGGACACTGCTAGGCAGTTGGAGGCAGTCGCCCTCCAACAACAAAGGAAGGTGGAGGAGCAATGCTCACAACAATGAGCGGATCGCCGGATGGCTAAAGCACAGCAAGTTGGCACAGTAGGAGGCATAAGTGGTCCATCTGCCAGTCGTCTCAGTCAGTCGACCTGTGGCATCTGGGTCTGCACTGTGACCTCCTGCCAGCGGGCTTTCGACACTTCACGTGGCCTCATTGTGCACATAGCCTAGCACAAGCATTGTGGTGATGTCACTGCCACTTAGTGGCGAATGGAGGTTGTTGTTTTTGTTGTTGTTGTCTCTGTGTGTGTCTGTGTGTGTGTTTGTGTGTGTGTTATTGTGTGTGTGTGTTCACCTGTCCACCCCACATGAAGCTCATCACACCTGCAGCGATCTCAGCGATCATCAGAACTGACAGTAGACCAGCAAACTGACAACAGAAGAAAACTCATGCAGAAGTGTCCACTGATTCGCACTCATCTGCAATGTTTTTATTCTTAGTAGATATTTCAATGTTTAGCATATTAAATCATTTAAAAATATCAACTACAGAATAAAAAATACAGTAGTGCTGAAGTCGTGATGACCGTTTTTTGACCTAAATGTGTAGATGACTGAGGTGTTACATTAATATTCTTAACTATTTTCAGTTTTTATAACAACTGCACAACTAATTTTTTACTTCAACTCTTTGTTGTTCTTCATCTGAATCGCTCTTTTCGGTAGTTGTTTATTATGGAGATTGAAACCAGAAAACAATCTAGAAGAGTCATCAAGTGTTTATTCAGGAGAACTTTGAATATCTTGTGTCATAATAAGTCATCTACTAATGCTATTTATATATATATAGCCTTTCATAATGTGATAGAAATGTTATTATTAGTAGATGACTTATTTTTCTGAGTAATTGGGACACATTTGTATGAATAATTTTCCTCACCACACTAAGAGCAGTTTCACTCTGATTACACACTCCATAATCACCAATAACAGCGGCGACCAGCATCAGAACACCAGTGACCATCAACACTATCACACCTGGCAGAGACAAGGGTTAGTTATAGTTAGTTTCTCAACCTAATGTTCTTAAAACACATTTTGGAACATTTAGTTTTTCTTCCATGGAACACAAAAATATTTTAAGCAGTATATTAGTCTCAAACATAATTCACTTTCATTAAACCTTTTTTACATGCTTAAATTTTTTTTTGTTAAGCAGAGGAAAGTCGTCGTAGTTTGGAACAACATGAGGGTGAATTAATAACAAATGTTTTGTTAATAACAGTTATTACTAACAAACAAAGCTTTAAGAAGAACACTTTAAGATTAACTCTATACAGACTGAATAATCCTGTATTGAAGCATTATTTCAAAATTATTGAATATTTTTACAAATTTAAAAGGTCAAACAACAAAGTAATAATAACAATAAAATCTCACCAATAGTGAACTCTGCTGTGATTAAATCGATGTCAAAGAATCCTTGAGTTTGAGCACCGAACCGGAGCCAGAACCCGAGCGAGACCAGCCCGAACCCCACCAACTGAAACATTTAAAATGATTATTATTATTATTATTATTAATAATAATAACACCAGCCCAAACCCTACCAACTAAAACATTTACCATTATTATTATTATTATTTTTATTAATAATAATACTAGCCTGAACCCCACCAACTGAAACATTTACCATTATTATTATTATTATTTTTATTAATAATAATACTAGCCTGAACCCCACCAACTGAAACATTTACCATTATTATTATTACTATTTTTATTAATAACACCAGCCCCGAACCCCACCAACTGAAACATTTATCATTATTATTATTATTATTATTATTTTTATTAATAATAATACTAGCCTGAACCCCACCAACTGAAACATTTACCATTATTATTATTATTATTATTATTAATAATAATACTAGCCTGAACCCCACCAACTGAAACATTTACCATTATAATTAGGGCCCAAGCCTGAAAAGGCGAAGGCCCTATTGTTTTCCTTAGGATTATTATTATTATTATTATTATTATTATTATTATTATTTTATCGACTATTCGGGCACTTTTGGGGGCCTTAACATGCTCTAAAACTCTTGAAACTTTGCACACGGGTCAGAACCTGCGGCCATCAGGGCTGGGCTGAAGATGGTACCCGGGCGTGGCAGGGGGTTTCAGCAGCGCCCCCTGGAACGGGGTCCGAAACCATGGTCCATAAATCAAACACACTTGCATGTAATAATATGAAAGTCGGTACACATATAGATCTCATCGTTTCATATATACTTCATGCTCTTACTTTTTACCTCAGCCCAACAGGAAGTCGGCTATTTAGGGTTGTTTGGAAAACGTATACAATGGAATTTGAAATACTCCTCCTAGAGAAATCATTTAATCGCCACGAATCTCAGTCAGCATGAAGTCAAGACATTGAGGATGAAAAATTGCCAGCGGATTTTTGATATCTCGAACGGTTTGGCCGTGGCGAGGAAACAAATTTATGGCGAGAAAAGTGAGACAGGAAATGTGTTATAACTTCTGCATAAATTAACAGATCTTGATGAAACTTCAGCAGTGTGTTCGTTGTAAGAGGCCGATCACATGGATGTGACTATTGTGAGTCAAAGTTATAGCGCCACCAACTGGCAGCAGGAAGTGTGTCACTTTCAAAATGCTTTGAAATCACCCTCTTGTTTTTACCCGATTTGCTTCAAACTTTACGTGTATAATGTAAACACACGGCAGATTTAGACCTGTGAAAGGATTATTGATATCTTAGATACTGTTGCCGTGGCAACACTTCAAACTTTACTTTTCTTTATTGATGCTTTTGAGACTCTTAACATACTTGAAATTGCATGAAACTCGACAGAGACGTCACATTTATTAGCCAGTAGACATGTGCAAAGTTTCAGAAATGGGTGTGGTGAGGGGCTCAGTAGCGCCACCTTTTGACAAAAAAGTGGGGGGTTAGTTTCATCTACAGGTACAAAAATTGGTATTGATATAGTTCTCCTCAAGCCGGACAACTTTCTAATTTACAGTCATTAGCTCCGACCAACAGAAAGTCAGATATTTTGGTTTGAATGTGGAGAAAATGTCAGAATTTTGCAAGTCACTCTCTGAGACTCTGTGAGTTTGTAGGGGAGGGGGGACGTTGGGTCTTGTGAAGTAATACATAGGGCTATACTGCCCTCTTGTGTTCAACATAGTATGGGTTACATTAACTTTTGCACGATATTCTAATTTTTCGAGTTTCACCTGTATGCAGAGTTGACAGAAAAATGTTACACACGCCGTAGCAGGTGAATACAACAAAGAACTAAAGCCTAAAAAACTAAAATTTAATCCACTGTCTGTTCATTCTCTGAGTGGCAATTACAAGAAATGTCCAATAGATGGCATCCAAGCCTCATTGTTCTATTATTTACAACAGGCTGAGTCCAGAATGGGCAGGGACTGAGTTCAACAGTTGCTTGAGCTCTTTTGCCGTCGAATCCCAGAAAAAAGGCAAACACTGTGTCCCCACTCAATATATACATCAACTGAGTGGCGGATACAATTTTTAACAACCTTTAACCATTTACAGCCAGAGCGTTCAAATTTGGGAACAATTATTCCCATAGTTTCTGTCTCAGTGTCATCGTCGTCCAATCACCGATTTTATTTCTGAAATCTGCCCAGATACTCATGACAATACAAGCTAAAGGCACATGTGATTGGTTAAGGGGTTACTGGGCAAGAATAATAACTGTATCGTCATCACCGTCTTCCTTCATTTCAATGGGACGGTGATATCACGAGAGATTTACTCCAGTGTTGGATTTACTGCTTCAAATTAAATACTGAGGCGATTTTTGCAAGGTAAGAACGTGTTGTCTATATTTTCTATAGAAAGTCAAAACGTTTTAGTTACGAAGCATTTATTTGTAGGAGTATTGCTAGTTATTTCTGGAAAAAAAATGACGAAACAACTCAAATAAATGTTTGTGAGCAGTTTTGTGTGAAACCGCGAGCAGCGTCACGTCTAACTCACGAGCCCCGATGAGAGATCGCATTCGCTTCTTCTTGCGTTTGAACGGACAATTTCATAACAACAAAATGTCAAAATACATGATATATTGTCTGTTTTGTCTCAAGTGACCATAAACAGTTGATGAAGAAATCGCGAATCTAAATCTAGTATCAACACTTCCGAGAATGATTATCAGCTTTGTGTCTGACAGCGCGAGGAATCTCATTTTTACTCGCATCTTCATGGAGGTTTGTCGGTTGTATGTAGTTTCACAATCTCAATCAATTAATCTCTGAAATGAATACAGATGTAACAGCACGAAAATAATGAGATTCACAGTTCTCAAAAGATTATATCTCAATAAAACAAGCCGCAAAGACGGCTTGAATGAAATGCGTTTAAAATCCTCTTAAAGAGACAGTAACAATTTTCCAAGTAAATAAAAAGTAGCCTACAAATGGTTTTCACCCCCAAAATAAATTTCTCTCATCGTATACTCACCCTCATTCCATCCCAGATGTGTATTATTTTCTTTCTTCTAGTGAACACAAATTAAGCTTTTTAGAAGATTATCTCAACCCTGTTGGACCTTTCAATGACTTGAATGGTGATCAGAACTCAGAAGCTACAAAAATCACATAAATGCAGCATAAAAGTAATCCATACCACTCCTGTGATTTAATCCATGCCTTCAGAAGTGATATTATAGGTGTGGGTTAGATACAGACCTATATATATATATACTTAAAGATGACATCACTCTGAAGTACTGCGTAAAGAATATCCCACATTCGCCCTAAGGGGGCGCTACAGGCCATGCCCAAAATTCCCATTTTCTGGTCAAAAATGTTCTAATTTTGTATATTGATACTACAGGCCAACAGGAATCCACAAACCAAGAATGGCCCACATTCGCCCTTAGGGGGCGCTACAGGCCATACCCAAAATTCCCATTTTCTGGTCAAAAATGTTCTAATTTTGTAGATTGATACTACAGGCCAACAGGAATCCACAAACCAAGAATGGCCCACATTCGCCCTTAGGGGGCGCTACAGGCCATGCCCTAAATTCCCATTTGCTGGTCAAAAATGTTCTAATTTGGTATATTGACACTACAGGCCAACAGAAATCCACAAACCAAGAATGTCTCACATTCGCCCTTAGGGGGTGCTAAAGGCCATTCCCAAATTGCACATTTTTTTGTCAAATACTTTCTAAATTGGTACATTAATACTACAGGCCAACAGGAACCTACAAACCAAGAATGGCTCACATTCACCCTTAGGGGGAGCTACAGGCCATGCCCAAATGTCATTTTTTCAAAGTGTTTGTATTTCCAACACATTTATTTAGTTTTTCTGAAACCTGGTGAACAAACCTCATTTCTCATTGTAAACAAAAAACCCTACAGGATCCATAAGGTCCGACATGATGGATTTTCCTGTACACTGAAAATGTTTAGTTTAGGATTCTGACAGAAAGACATGTTTTTTGGATTTTTTCATTGGGAGGGTTTAACCCCAACCCTCTATTGATCAATTTTAAATGATTTGCCATTTTGAGGAGGAATCGCATTGCTGCTTGCAGCTATATTTTTGAGTTGTTGCTGTGTCCATCATCCTTTGTTTTCCGAAAGCCACCAAGTGGAAATGAGCCCGGTAACTAAAGGCACCAGGGTTGCGGTGCCACCGGCTTGGGCCCTTCATCGCTGCTTGCAGCTTTAATTATTATTATTTTTATTAATAATAATACTAGCCTGAACCCCAACAACTGAAACATTTACCATATTATTATTATTATTTTTATTAATAACACCAGCCCGAACCCCACCAACTGAAACATTTATCATTATTATTATTATTAATAATAATAATAATAATAATAATAATAACACCAGCCCGAACCCCACCAACTAAAACATTTACCATTATTATTATTATTATTTTTATTAATAATAATACTAGCCTGAACCCCACCAACTGAAACATTTACCATTATTATTATTATTATTTTTATTAATAATAACACCAGCCCGAACCCCACCAACTGAAACATTTAAAATGATGATTATTATTATTATTATTAATAATAATAACACAAGCCCGAACCCTACCAACTAAAACATTTACCATTATTATTATTATTTTTATTAATAATAATACTAGCCTGAACCCCACCAACTAAAACATTTACCATTATTATTATTATTTTTATTAATAATAATACTAGCCTGAACCCCACCAACTGAAACATTTACCATTATTATTATTATTTTTATTAATAATAATACTAGCCTGAACCCCACCAACTAAAACATTTACCATTATTATTATTATTTTTATTAATAATAACACCAGCCCGAACCCCACCAACTGAAACATTTCTTATTATTATTATTATTATTATTTTTATTAATAATAACACCAGCCCGAACCCCACTAACTGAAACATTTATTATTATTATTAATACTAATAACACCAGCCCGAACCCCACCCACTGAAACATTTACCATTATTATAATTATTTAAAAAAATACTAGCCTGAACCCCACCCACTGAAACATTTACAATTATTATTTTCATTATTCATTGTAATTGTATTGTCTCAAGATGGCGCCGAGTATGGCTGCTGCGTCGCGAGCTCCGTCAAAACACTGCAGTTTATTGTTTGTTTTGTTAACAGTTCTGTGTTTTTTTGTCTTGGATGTTGTCTGCCTTATTGTGTACGACAGACAAACGCTTTTGGACATTGGTTCGGCAATCACACACCGAAAACCGGACTTCACATTCCTCAATGCCGACCCGCGGTTTACAAACACACCAGCGGAGCCCTTTGTTTGGGCTGCCCGGCCGCGGAAACGCAGAAGGAAAAGAGGAAAAAGAGCCGGCGTTCTCATCAGATTAAGACGTCGCGCAAATCGCCCCCCGCTACCCAGTATACTACTGGCAAATGTTCAGTCTCTGGACAACAAGCTCTGCGAGCTGAGAGCGCGGATCTCTTTCCAACGAGAGACGAGAGATTGCTGTGTTATCTGTCTTACGGAAACCTGGTTGTCCGCGGAGATTCCAGACTCGGCCATCGAACCCACGGGTTTCTCCGTGCACCGAGCGGACAGAGGGAAAGACCTCTCAGGTAAAAGCAGAGGTGGAGGTGTATGTTTTATGATCAACAAATCATGGTGTGATCAGAGGAATGTACATTTTATCAGGTCTTTCTGCTCTCCTGATCTGGAATTTCTCATGCTTCTGTGTCGACCATTCTGGCTACCGAGGGAATTCACAGCGGTCATTATCACAGCTGTGTACATCCCCCCACAAGCCGACACAGACCGGGCACTTAGGGAACTGTATGGGAGTATAAGTCAGCAGGAAACCGCGCACCCTGAGGCCGCATTCATTGTTACCGGGGACTTCAACAAAGCCAACTTCAAAACAATAGCACCAAAATACCACCAACACATCAGCTTTAACACACGAGGGGACCGGGTTTTGGATCATTGCTATTCTCCTTTCCGGGATGGCTACAAATCCCTCCCCCGCCCACCATTTGGCAAATCTGACCACTCTTCCGTTCTGCTTCTGCCCGCTTACAGGCAGAAACTGAAACGGGAATCACCCGCCCTCAGAATGATCCAGTGCTGGTCGGACCAATCAGACTCTGCGCTACAGGACTGTTTTGATCACGCGGACTGGGAGATGTTCCGGTCTGCCTCCGATGACGACATCGAGGTTTACGCTGATAGCGTAACGTGTTTCATCAGGAAGTGCGTAGAGGACGTTGTTCCGACGAAAAACATACGGATCTACCCCAACCAGAAACCCTGGGTTAACGACGATGTTCGCGCGGCACTTACTGCGCGGACCACCGCTTTTAATTCCGGGAACGCGGAGGAGCGTAAACAAGCCAGTTATGCCCTCCGTAACTCCATCAGCACAGCCAAACGCCAGTACAGGCACAAAATTGAAGGTCAGTTCAACACCACTGACTCCAGAAGTATGTGGAAGGGAATTAACATCATCACGGACTATAAACAGAATAAAAACTCCGCCATGAACACCGTTGCCTCTCTCCCGGACGAGCTTAATACATTTTATGCTCGTTTCGAGGACAACAACACCGCCCTCGCGGAGAGAGCACTCGCGGCCGATACTACAGATGATGGTTCACTCTCCGTCTCTGTTGCGGATGTAACCCGATCCTTTCGACGGGTGAACATCCGTAAAGCCGCGGGTCCAGACGGCATTCCGGGCCGCGTCATCAGAGCATGCGCGAACCAACTGGCTGGTGTTTTTACGGACATTTTCAACCTGTCCCTCTCCCTGTCTGTAGTCCCCACATGCTTCAAAACATCAACCATTGTGCCTGTACCGAAGCAATCAAAAATCACTTGCTTAAATGACTGGCGTCCTGTTGCCCTGACCCCCATCATCAGCAAATGCTTTGAGAGGTTAATCAGAGATCACATCTGCTCTGTTCTGCCCACCTCTTTGGACCCATTGCAGTTTGCCTACCGTAACAACCGCTCCACTGATGATGCTATTGCATCTACAATACACACTGCTCTCTCCCATCTGGAAAAAAGAAACACATATGTGAGAATGCTGTTTGTAGACTACAGCTCAGCATTTAACACCATAGTGCCCTCCAAGCTTGATGTGAAACTCCAGGCTCTGGGCTTAAACAGCTCGCTGTGCAGCTGGATCCTGGATTTCCTGTCAGGCAGACGTCAGGTGGTTAGAATGGGCAGCAACATCTCCTCATCACTGACCCTCAACACTGGAGCCCCGCAGGGCTGTGTTCTCAGCCCACTCCTGTATTCCCTGTACACACATGACTGTGTGGCGACACATAGCTCCAATGCCATCATTAAGTTTGCTGATGATACGACGGTTGTAGGTCTGATCACTGACAATGATGAAACAGCCTACAGAGAGGAGGTGCACACTCTGACGCGCTGGTGTCAGGAGCACAAACTCTCCCTCAACGTCAGTAAAACCAAGGAGCTTGTGGTGGACTTCAGGAAGAAAGACAGAGAACACAGCCCCATCACCATTAATGGAGCACCGGTGGAGAGAGTCAGCAGTTTCAAGTTCCTCGGTGTTCACATTACTGAGGAACTCACATGGTCCGTCCACACTGAGGCCGTTGTGAAGAAGGCTCACCAGCGCCTCTTCTTCCTGAGACGGCTGAGGAAGTTTGGAATGAACCAACACATCCTCACACAGTTCTACACTAGTACTGTTGAGAGCATCTTGACTGGCTGCATCACCGCCTGGTACGGCAATAGCACCGCCCACAACCGCAAAGACCTGCAAAGGGTGGTGCGAACTGCCAGACACATCATCGGAGGTGAGCTTCCTTCCCTCCAGGATATATATAACAGACGGTGTGTGAAGAAAGCTCGGAGGATTATCAAAGACTCCAGCCACCCGAGTCATGGGCTGCTCTCACTGCTTCCATCAGGCAGGCGGTATCGCAGCATCAGGACCCGCACCACCCGACTACATGACAGCTTCTTCCCACAAGCAATAAGACTTTTGAACACTTGATCCCTCACAATCAACAATCAGCACTGCACTTTATTAATCCTCATTCTGTCAATATATTCTCGCTCCCAATTCAGTGTATATATATATTTATACCCTTCTCTAGTGTGTGTATTCTACATTGTGGGTATTGTGTACATTTGTTATGTAAATTGTTGTGTAGGTATGTGTACATTTGTTATGTAAATTGTTGTGTAAGTTTATGTAAATTGTTTTGTGTAATATGTTGTTTATTGTAAAGTGGTTTATGTCTCGTCACTGTCATTACTGCAATGTTGCTCGGAACTGCACACAAGAATTTCACCTGCTGTTGCACTCGTGTACACAGTAGTGTGACAAAAAAGTGATTTGATTTGATTTGATTTGATTTGATTTGTAATCATCATTTATAAATAACTGGGTGTTTGGATCAGCAATTTCATTTTGATCTATCAAATAACTGAAGGACACAAAAATATTTCAGTAGTGAAATGAGGTTTATTAGATGAACAGAAAATGTGCAATATGCATCAAAACGAAATTAGACAGGTGTATAAATTTGGGCACCCCAACAGAAATATCACATCAATATTCAGTTGAGCCTCCTTTAGCAGAAATAACAGCCTCTAGATGCTTCCTATAGCCTGTAATGAGTGTCTGGATTCTGGATGAAGGTCTATTCCTCCATGCAAAACATCTCCAGGTCAGTTCGGTTTGATGTTTGCCGAGCATGGACAGCCCGCTTCAGATCACCGCACAGATTTTCAATGATATTCATGTCTGGGGAATGGGATGGCCATTCCAGAACATTGTACTTGTTCCTCTGTATAAATGCAGGAGTAGATTTTGAGCAGTGTTTTGGGTCGTTGTCTTGTTGAAATATCCAGCCCCGGTGTAACTTCAACTTTGTGACTGATTCCTCTACATTATTCTCAAGTATCTGCTGATATTGAGTGGAATCCATACAACCCTCAACTTTAACAATATTCCCAGTACCGGCACTGGCCACACAGCCCCACAGCATGATGGAACCTCCACCAAATTTTACTGTGGGTAGCAAGTGTTTGTCTTGGAACGCTGTGTTATTTTGCAACCATGCATAACGCCCCTTGTTATGACCAAATAACTCCATCTTTGTTTCATCAGTCCACAGCACCTTCTTCCAAAATGAAGCTGGCTTGTCCAAATGTGTGTTTGCATACCTCAAGCAACTCCATTTGTGGCGTGTGTGCAGAAAAGGCTTCTTCCACATCACTCTCCCGTACAGCTTCTCCTTGTGCAAAGTGCGCTGAATTGTTGAATGATGCATAGTGACACCATCTGCAGCAAGATGATGTTGTAGGTTTTGGAGGTGGTCTGTGGGCTGTTTTTGACCATTCTCACCATCCTTTGCCTCTCTGATATTTTACTTGGCCTGCCACTTCTGGCCTTAACAAGAACTGTGCTTGTGGTCTTCCATTTCCTCACTATGTTCCTCACAATGGACACTGACAGCTTAAATCTCTCCGATAGCTTTTTGTAGCCTTCCCCTAAACCATAATGTTGAACAATCTTTGTTTTCAGGTCTTTTGAGAGTTGTTTTGAGGCCCCCATGTTGCCACTCTTCAGAGGAGAGTGAAAGTGAACAACAACTTGCAATTGGCCACCTTAAATACCTTTTCTCATGATTGGATGCACCTGTCTATGAAGTTCAAGGCTTAATGAGCTCACCAAACCAATTGTGTGTTCCAATTAATCAGTGCTAGGTAGTTACAGGTATTCAAATCAACAAAATGACAAGGGTGCCCAAATTTAAGCACCTGTCTAATTTCATTTTGATGCATATTGCACATGTTCTGTTCATCCAATAAACCTCATTTCACTACTGAAATATTACTGTGTCCTTCAGTTATTTGATAGATCAAAATGAAATTGCTGATCCAAACACCCAATTATATATAAAAAAATCATGGAAATTGTCAGGGGTGCCTAAACTTTTGCATATGCCTGTAAATTGAATGGCATCTATGCTAATATTATTTTATTTGTTTCCCTGTCTCAACCTCGGGACTCCTATTCTGAGGTCAGCAGAACCGGCTGGATCCAGCACCATTCCTGCTTCGTGTTGGACTCCACTGCTACGTGTCTCTGTGTGATGATGACTAAATGCAGCCGGTGCCAAACAGTCTATTATGATGGACTGATGCCAACTCCAACCACAAGACATGGGACACTTCATTTGCCATTGTCTGAACCTTGGATTTAGGATGGACCACACCGAACCTCACCGAAATTACCGGCCAGGTTGAACTGCGTTTCACATCCCTGATCTCTGCCTGCATCACCTCGATCTACTGATGGACTACGATCTTGAAATGGAATATACAGACTAACAATTGCCAACAAAAGACTTCATCAGCCAATTAACAAGGACAATTGCATCTATGTGAACTTCTGCAGTTAATCCAGGATGGACTTCAAAGACATTCATTAATCTTACAGTTCAAACAAAATATATGTTTAAACACTGACCCTTAACACAATTATTTTAATAATTTTAAAGCATGACTTTAACTATACATAAGTAATATTTACATAATATTCATGATGTTAGTCAGAGGGTAACTGGCCCCCACAGTGAGTCTGGTTTAGGGTTAGGGTGGGGTTAGTCAGAGGGGAACTGGCCCCCACAGCGAGTCTTGTTTAGGGTTAGGGTGGGGTTAGTCAGAGGGGAACTGGCCCCCACAGCGAGTCTTGTTTAGGGTTAGGGTGGGGTTAGTCAGAGGGGAACTGGCCCCCACAGCGAGTCTTGTTTAGGGTTAGGGTGGGGTTAGTCAGAGGGGAACTGGCCCCCACAGCGAGTCTTGTTTAGGGTTAGGGTGGGGTTAGTCAGAGGGGAACTGGCCCCCCACAGTGAGTCTGGTTTCTCCCAAGATTATTTTTCTCCATTAATCAACATCTTATGGAGTTTTGTGTTCCTTGCCACAGTCGCTTTCAGCTGCTCACTGGTGTTATTAATACAATTATTAATGAATTACTTATTTTTAAAAACGATTAACAATCGTATTTTATCTAATAACACAATGATGATTCATCGACATTATAGATATTATAGTTTTATCTTTTGTTAATGCCTGATCTTCTGTAAAGTAGGGGTGGGCGATATGAGCTAAAATTCATATCACGATATTTTTCACTCACCAGACGATATCGATATTATATTGCGATATGAGAAAAAAAATTGAAAAAAAAAATTGGAATCACATTTTAGTACACCTTAGTTAAATTACAGGCGAAATATGTATTTTAACCTTATATAACTAGAAAAAGGTGAGGGATTGCATTGGACATAGATCTGAAAATCTTTTTTATTGTGCCATTGTTTCTCTTTCTCCACAGTTTGAATGGGTACCATGTCCTTTGCTATGTGATGTGTTATGGCACTTGTTATGTCTTTCCACTTTTTGCTCGTCTTGTCATAACGAGTACCGGCAGCGAATGAAGACTTTATTGATTGCTGAGTCAGAGTGGAAGCCGTCTTCGGGCGTGCTCCGTCTCCGGGAAAATCTGTTGCACGCATTTGGGTGCATTCCTCATATTCGCGGGCATGCATGGTTTTCAAATGATTCAATAGATTACTGGTGTTTCCACCTTTGGCTGCAACAACACGGCGACACAACTTGTATAGTATTGTTTGTTGGTCGATGTCGGAGATTTTGAACCAAAACCAGTTCCATAGGACAGAGGAGCCCCCCTTCTTTTTAAACAATTCTTCATCGTGCTCTTCAATAGGACTTTCTGCGTGTTCACTCATCTTGTTCACTTTTGCAGTGTCTATTATTAAATCTCGCTTATTATTGCTGCTGTGTGTTTGAGGAGCCGGGTTGTGCTCTATTAACTTGGACTGGAGTGTTGCCGTGCTCTGTTTGATTATGCCTGTGCATCGCGCGAGTTGGACTAGAGGAAAAGGTTAAACGTTCAGTCAGCTTCAGCCTCGATTCTGTATTGCCATTAGTAGTGCTAAAAGTTGCAAAGAGTACAAAATTGACCAAAACAATAAAACTGCAAAAAAAAAAAAAAAAAAACATTTTTGAATATCTAACGGTATCCACGGTATCGCAAAATCAATATCATGGCACAACATAATACCGGTAGTCACGTTCATACCGGTATAGCGCCCACCCCTACTGTAAAGCTGCTTTGAAATGATGTGTGTTGTGAAAGGCACAATACAAATCAAATTTAATTGAATTGATAATAATACCAAACCAAACCCCACCAACTGAAACGTTTACCATTATTATTATTGATATCACAATTAAACACATTTCAAACTGTTTTGCATTTTTGTACATGAAATGAAAGTGAAATTTAAACTTGATATCAGTTAAAACATCATCCACATTTATGAATGCAGGGTTTGGGGTTAGGGTTAAAAGAAAATGTGACGTCATACTCACAGCGAACAGACTGTTGAACAGAATCAGAAAACATTTACTCATCTGCGCGCAGCCGTCCATCACGAGCTGTTCAATGAGTCAGCTTGAAACACAACACAGATGAAACGTCACGATAAAGAACTATATAAATGATGATTAAAGAATGCGTGTGTAGCCGCTGATGTTTAGTCGATGTCTGCGTCCCTCACATACACGCGACCGTTTGTACTGTACAGAACGCGCGCTGATTGGTTCGCAGCGCGAGTGACGTTACGACAAAAATGCGTCCGTTTACTGCAGAAACGAAACTATGATCAGATAAGTTTCATGTGCACCGAATAGAAATAAACACGTCTTAAATGAATCAGGACTGTCTGCCATATAATGCATGAATAAATCACAATCCGTTTGTATTCGGGCCGTCTCGAAAAACATTATTTTTATCGAGCAACATTGTCAATTTGACTAACATCTACACAGGGCCTGTTTGATATTTGATTATATTTAGATTGAACCCTGTTTAATTCAATATACCAGTTGTTCACCTGATTTTCATGATGGTTTATTTTCTTGATTGAACTATGGTAAATATTAATATGTCTTTAGTTAGATTAGCATGTGCACATTTGTTTCCATATTTGCCTGTCATCTACATAAACATCTCAGGGAGTTTTACTTTGGTTCACAGAACGAATTGAGGCAATTTTCTCTGTAAAACTGCTTTAAAAAAAAACGTATGTATTGTGAAAATCACTATACAAAAAAACTGAATTGATTTGATGTGAAAATGATGAATCAATAACTTTACAGCCACAGAAACGGTCAAGCACATCTGAATAATAACACTGAGAAACTTTAATAACCACTGAATAAAAACTTAAATGTGTTGTGAATACAGTGTTTGTTTGGCCTACTCAATATAACTCAATATATATACTCAATATTTGAAGGCTCGTTTGTATTACAGGCATTGTGTTCTCTATTAAAAGAAGACACTTTAGTGTTCGTTGTCCAGAAATCAGAAAAAAATGATGGTCATATAGGACTGTTATAAAAACTTACATGTATTGGAATGTGATCAGCAATTTATATGCATTTTTTTTTTAAATGTTTTATGAAATGCTATATGAAACTGACCTAGTTCATGCCTGGAAACACAACGAATCTAATGATGATAATAACTTTAAAACATTTCTACCCATTTTCCAAGAGTATATCATGTGATTTTTGATCAGTTTATAAAAAAGAAATCAATCTTTTCAAACACAATGATGAAGAACATCTCGGGTTACATGTGTAAACCTTGTTCCCTGAAAAAAGCGGATCGAGATGCTGCACTTTGTTAAGTGCTATGTGAACAATCCTAGTTGTGAACGAGCTGTGAATGTGTGTAACATGAATTTATAGCCTCGGCTGATGTAGTCATTAGATGCACCTGTGGCCAGGCTATAAATGGATGTGTCACCAGGTGTCATCAGATACTTCTTTTTGAAGAGCAGTCCTGGGACGTCCCAGTGTGGCAAAGAAGCGCAGCATCTCGTTCCGCTTTTTTCAGGGAACAAGGCTTACATATGTAACCCGAGACGTTCCCTTTACAAAAAGCTTCACTATGATGCTGCGCTTCGCTAAGTGCTATGGGAACGCAATACCCACGCCACTGCACTGGTGCTGTCCGGACCCCTACGGTTGTGAAGTGTGCTCACAAGAACGCGAGAGGCCTCAGACATGAGCTTGAGATGTCGACTCAAGGGCATAAGAGCCCGGAGTAACATAAAACATCTAAACCTTAAAATTGGATGAATGTGTGCGGAGAGGACCAGCCTGCCGCATCACAAACTTGTTCAGGCATGAGCTGAGATGTCGACTCAAGGGCACAAGAGCCCGGAGTAACAAACATCTAAACCATAAAATTTGATGAATGTGTGCAGGGGGAGACCTCTAGCCAAGGCATTAGAGGAGGAGAGCCCTCTGGTGGAGTGCACCCTAAAACCTACTGGCAAAGCTTGACCGTGCGCCTCATAGGCCCGGGCAATAATGTCCCTCACCCAAAGTGACATAGACTGCCAGGAGGTGACCGCTCCCCGGTCATGGCTTCCAAGTGAAGAATTGCTGCCCTGACTTTACGCCACTAGCAAAAGCGGTGGACATAAGTCTGAAGGGTACAGACTGGACAAAGTCTTAGAAGTCTTAGCTGCTCCGGCGTTACAAACGGCAGGGAGCAGAAGGCTTAGAAAATAACCGGCCAAGAGTCGCGAAAGGCACATTGGGCAGGTAGTTAGGGTGAGGGTGCAAAGAATGCTTTTGGTCATAGCTGGGGCAAACTCTAAACAGGCCGGCAAAAGAGACAGAGCCTGTAGGTACCCAAGTCTCCTTAGAGACGTAATTGCCATAAGAAAAACCATCTTGAGAGTCAGAAGTCTACCAAACGCTGACTCTAGAGGTCTAAAAAGGGGGTCTTACCCTATGAAGAGGTCCTAGCAAGGATGCCTCTTAGGGGGCACCCCGCCCACCAAGGCGTGGCAAACCGCAGTAGAGGCCACATAGAACCTGGCAGTGGCGAGGCAAGTGCCCGCTGACAGTTCTTTCTACAGAAAATCCAGAACTGAAGCAAACTGGCAGTTAGCTGTTTCTGTAATATGAACTTAGGGGGGGAAACTGGGCAACTCAGGGAGAAGTAGAGGAGACATTGTGCTATTAACAGAGGCGAAGAGGTCCTCTTCTGCCCTGTAAAATCTACCCAGATCAGTTCCAAGTGGAGGGAGCCCTAGCACTTGAAATGGTCTCGATAACCTCAAGAGAAAATGTGAACCTCAGTTGGTACCCTTAGGGGCCAAGCATGAAAGGTTTCACAATTCGGGCCAGGGATGAGAAGGTCCTCCCTGTTTGGAATCGCCCAAGGCGAGCCATCGAGGAGAGGTATTCGAGAAACATATCCTGTTCAGCCAGCGCAGCGCCATTAGTAGGAGGCAAGACCCTTGCTGGTGAACCTTGCCAAGACTCCCGGGAGCAGAAAAACCAGGGGACAAAAACGCATACAGATGCATTCAGGGTCATGTATGTGCCTTTAAGTCCAGACCCAAGGGGGCTGGGTGACTTAGGGAGAAGTAGAGGAGACATTGCGCTATCATAGAGGCGAAGAGGTCCTCTTCTGCCCTGTGAAATCTCACCCAGATTTGTTCACTACCTCAGAGTAAATCTGCTCCCACACACACGGGCATCCAGGGACGAAACTGTCCTGAGTGACAGGAGCTGCCCTGGGCCCCAAGGAGGATCCAACGTGCCAGAAATTCAGCTGACATGAACGTGGATCCCCCCCGATGGTTTACTTTAGAGGCTACCGCTGTATTGCCCACCCGCACCAAGACATGGCAGCCTCAGGAGGAAGTATTTCAGGGCCAGAAATACGGCCATCAGCTTGAGACAGTTACTGTGACAACCGAACTGATGACCCTCCTATCCCTTTAAGCCGGACGACCACTTAAGGCCGCTACCCAGCCCGTCAGGGAGGCGTCTGTCAATAGCGGCCTGCGATGACAAGACGCACCTAGAGTGGGACCCAAGGTAAGAACCGGGGTCTGAACCACATAGAAAGGGAACGAAGCACGTGGCGCGTAACCCTTATTTGCCTTTGGGGACCGGCCCTCGGATAAAACCCCCTGGCTTCAAGCCACAGCTGAAGCGGTCTCATGTGCAGAAGGTCCGAAGGGATCACCGCGGACACCAACGCTATGAGACCTAGTATTCAATGATACTGACGAGCAACCTCAACCTAGACTGACCTTGCTCAGGGTGTTCTGAATGGAATGAGAGCGGGAGAAGATTGTGCCTGCATCATGACCGGATTCCATATAACCCCCAGATGAGTCAAGGCGATATCCCTGTGCTGAACTGCCAGTTCTTGGAACTGCGCTAGGATCAGCCAGTCGTCTATATAATTCAGAATGCGGATGCCCTGGAGTCGCAGAGGACGCAGTGCTGCATCCATGCATTTCCTGAATGTGTGGGTTAATAGGGCTAGGCCAAATGGAAGAACCCGATACTGGAAGGATTCACCCCCGAAAGCTAACCTCAGGAACTTCCTGTGCTGTGGCTCTATATGAAGATATGCGTCCATGAGATCGATGGTGACCAGCCAAACGTGATGTTGGGCTTGTGACACGATCATCTTGATAGTCAGCATCTAGGACTTGAACACTGAGCGGTTCAAGCCTCGAAGATCTAGAATCGGATGCAACCCCCCACCCTTCTTGGGAACCAGGAAGTATCTGCTGTAATAGCCTGACTCTTTCTCTGGAAGGGGAACATGTTCTAGACTTTACAAACGTGTGAACATATCTCCGATACTACTCTTTATAAAAAACAATCAGATTGCTTTGATATCGCTACTTATATCCTACTTTCTGAACTTCCGCTACTAGTCTTAGCCCGCTAGCACTGCACATCTGCTATAATGGCGAATATAGCGGATGTGTGTCTAACGCTACCTCTGTGTGCAGGTGAAGACACCTTTGAACTACATTCGGTGCAGTTGGAGCTCGAATCCGTCGAGAGGCAGATCCACGACCTGCTAGAGAGACAGGCCGAGCTGCGAGATCGGCGGTCCGTGCTTGAAACATCACGCGCCGATGCTCACAGGTCAGTGGTTAATAATTTTTTGACTCCGACCTCGTCTACTCCATGTGATTCTCTGCACAGGTCCCGAGCAACCAGGACGCGATCATCCCTGGCTTCATTCACTCCGGCGCCGACACATCACCACAGACCCTGGGTGATTCCACGGCGGAAGACGCGAGCCAGGACCAGACCAAGGACCTCCCCGCCCCTCCCGGCTTTCGAGATCTCCACCCGGAACCGCTTCTCACCTCTTCGCGAGTCGGAGCGTGACGACGCCGTGATCATCGGCGATTCCACCGTCTGTCATGTCCGCGCTATCTCTGGCAAAGGTAAGGTGCGCTCTCACTGCTTTCCTGGTGCTCGTGTTCTTGATGTCTCTACGCAGGTTCCTGAGATCCTGAATGGTGACGAGCGCGTCGGAGCTGTCGTGCTGCACGTGGGAACGAACGACACCAGGCTGCGGAAGACGGAGGTACTGAAGAAGGACTACAGGAGCCTGATCGAGACGGTACGCCGCACTTCGCCAGAAACAACGATCGTCGTGTCTGGACCGCTTCCCACGTACCGACTAGGACAAGAAAGGTTCAGTAGATTATTTGCTCTAAATGAATGGTTAATGTCATGGTGTAATGAACAGAGACTGCTCTTTGTTAATAATTGGAATCTGTTTTGGGAGCGACCTAGGCTCTTCCGTGCTGATGGCCTTCACCCCAGCAGAGTCGGAGCGGCTGTTCTGTCGGACAACATCTCCAAGACGCTACACACCATATGACTAGTAAGTCAAAGTCCAAATCACAGTATTTGCTGTCCCAACTTAATTGATATAAGTACCAATGTAGAACATTATATAGAAACTGTGTCTATTCCTCGTTTAGTAAAGCCAAACAATACATCTACTGTAGGATCTAGGAAAAATCTAATTGTAATTAAACCAGAAAATCTCAATATCAGTGAACAAAAACAATTTCTAAAGCTAGGTCTTCTAAACATTAGATCGCTCACACCTAAGGCAGTTATTGTAAATGAAATGGTCTCAGATAATAGTTTTGATGTATTTTGCCTTACTGAAACCTGGCTTAAACCAAATGATTATTTCGGTCTAAATGAGTCTACTCCGCCAGGATACTGTTATAAGCATGAGCCCCGTCTGATTGGTTGTGGCGGCGGTGTTGCAACAATTTATAGAGATATTCTTAATGTTACTCAGAAAATAGGTCACAGGTTTAATTCGTTTGAAGTACTTGTGCTAAATGTTACACTCTCAGATGTAAGAAAAAAATCCCTATTATCTCTAGCCTTGGCTACCGTATATAGACCTCCAGGGCCTTACGCTGATTTCCTAAAAGAGTTTGCAGACTTTCTATCAGATCTATTGGTCAATGTCGATAAAGCAATAATTGTTGGAGATTTTAACATACACGTAGATAACACAAATGATGCGTTAGGGGCTGCGTTTACAGATTTGTTAAACTCCTTCGGAGTCACGCAAAACGTCAGTGGTCCCACTCATCGCCTAAATCATACGCTAGATTTAATTATATCATATGGAACCAATCCAATCGATATAGATATTATACCGCAAAATGATGATGTCACTGATCATTACATGGTAACTTGCATACTACGTGCCACTGAAATCTGTCATATTGCGCCACGTTATTGACCAAGCAGAACAATCCTTCCAACCACAATATATAGATTCTCAAATAGCCTACCTGATCTATCTCAGCTGCTCAGTGAACCCAAACAAACAGATGAACTAGAGGAAATGACTAGCAGTTTGAGCACCATTTTCTCTGGTACATTAGAAATTGTTGCACCAATTAGATTAAAAAAGTTTAGAGAAAAAACTAGAGCACCATGGTACAACAGTGCTACGCATGCTATCAAGAGAGAAACTCGTAACTTGGAGCGTAAATGGAAACAAACTAATTTAGAGGTCTTTAGAATCGCATGGAAAGACAGTATGTCACGTTACAAAAAGGCTCTAAAAACAGCCAGGGCTGAGCACCTCCGCAAACTAATAGAAAATAACCAAAATAATCCAAGGTTCTTATTTAACACCGTGGCTAGACTAACAAATAAACAGAGATCACCTGAGCAAAATATTCCGTTACAGTTTAGTAGTAATGATTTTATGAATTTCTTCACTGAGAAAATAGAAAACATCAGAAACACAATTGTAAACACAATTGTTAATGTACAATTTTTATGGTGTCTTATGACTCAGCCTCAAATATCGCCCCTCAAGAACAACTACACCGCTTTACAACTATAGGACAGGAAGAGCTAAATAAACTTATCATTGCATCTAAAACAACAACATGTTTACTAGATCCAATACCCACTAAACTACTGAAAGAAGTGTTACCTGTAGTGGAAGAGCCTCTTCTCAATATTATTAACTCGTCTTTATTTTTAGGTCATGTTCCAAGAATATTTAAGCTGGCAGTTATAAAACCTCTCATTAAGAAACCACAATTAGATCCAAATAACCTAGCAAATTACAGACCCATCTCAAATCTTCCATTTATGTCTAAAATATTAGAAAAATTTGTGTCCGCTCAATTGTGCTCTTTCTTGCAAGAAAATGATATCTATGAAAAATTTCAGTCAGGATTCAGACCGCATCATAGCACAGAAACTGCACTAGTTAAAATTACAAATGATTTACTTTTAGCTTCTGACCAAGGCTGCATCTCAATATTAGTTCTACTCGATCTTAGCGCTGCATTCGACACTATAGATCATAAAATACTCTTGGATCGACTACAAAACTACACTGTGTTCAGGGACAGGCATTAAGCTGGTTTAGATCGTACTTATCAGACCGTTACCATTTTGTCTGTTTAAATGGGGAAAAATCGAAGATAACGTCAGTAGACTATGGAGTGCCACAAGGATCTGTGTTAGGCCCTCTATTATTCTCAATATATATGCTGCCACTTGGTAAAATTATAAGAAAACATGGAATTAATTTCCACTGTTAAGCTGATGACACTCAATTATATATCGCATCACGACCAGATGAAAACACTAACTTATCTAACTTGACAGAGTGTCTTAAAGATATAAAATGCTGGATGACGCGTAATTTCCTGTTATTAAATTCCGAGGTAATACTTATTGGTCCAAAAAACTACCCACAAAATCCCTTACAATACAACTTTAATTTAGAAGGATGTCCTGTTACATTATCCACTACAGTAAAAGACCTGGGTGTTATACTAGACCGCAACTTGACTTTCGAAAATCATATTTCATCTGTTACGAGAACAGCCTTTTTCCACCTTAGAAACATTGCTAAGCTACGTAACATGCTATCTGTATCTGATGCAGAAAAGTTAGTTCATGCATTCATGACCTCGAGACTAGATTACTGTAATGCTTTATTAGCTGGTTGCCCTGCATCCTCAATAAACAAGCTACAGTTAGTCCAAAATGCAGCCGCTAGAGTTCTTACTAGGTCAAGAAAATATGATCATATAACACAGATTTTATCATCTCTACACTGGCTACCTATTAAATTCCGTATCAATTACAAAGTATTACTACTGACCTATAAAGCCCTAAATGGTTTAGCTCCTGTGTATTTAACGGATCTTCTATCGCCATACAATCCATCGCGCTCTTTAAGATCACTAAATTCGAGGCTTCTGGTCATACCTAGGATATCTAAGTCCAATAATGGAGGGAGGGCGTTCTCACATTTAGCTCCTAAACTCTGGAATAGCCTTCCTGATATTGTTCGAGGCTCAGACTCGCTGTCCCAGTTTAAAACTAGATTAAAGACGCATCTCTTTAACCAAGCATTCACATAATGCTTACTTTTTATACTACTGCTGAATCAGTTATAATGCATTAATATTATAAACATCAGCTATGCTAATTATTTCCCATCTGCTTTTCTGGCGTCCCGAGGTAAATAGCGTTCGTCAGCTCCAGTTTGTATCCAGCCTCTCACGGAGACTTCAGATGCCCCACCACCATGGACTACGATCTTGAAATGGGATACATAGACTAACTATTGCCAACAAAAGCCTTCATCAGCCAAACAGGGACAATTGCATCTAAGTGAACTTCTGGAATTTAATCAAGGATGGACTTCAAAGACACTGGTCACTAATCTTGCAGTTCAAACACAATCACTGTCTAAATACTGACCCTTAGCACTTAATAAGTTTAATAATTTTTTAAATCATGTTTTTTAATTATAAATAATTCTTATCTACATTATTCATGATGTTAGCCAGAGGGGAACTGGCCCCCCACAGTGAGTCTGGTTTCTCCCAAGGTTATTTTTCTCCATTAACCATCATCTTTTGGAGTTTTGTGTTCCTTGCCACAGTCGCCTTCGGCTTGCTCACTTGGGTTATTAATACAATTATTATTTAATTATTTTTAAACATGATAAAGAATCATATCTTATCTAATTCCACAACAGGGCTCCAAACAAAACATCAATTAAGGAGCCATTGGCTCCTATAGGGGGAAAAACAGGCGCCAAATATTTTCATTTTTAACTCCTTCCATTCCTTTTCGTCCCGCAGCTCGCATGCAAGAAAAACTGCACGTGCTAACAGTGTAGTCTGTGGAGCATTCTTCGCAATTATGTGATCACGTGCATTTTTTATGCTTGTTACTGTCACCGTGTTTTCTCACAGTCTCTTTTTTGAAATGGTTAGTTCCTGCAGTGAACTCTGTTTTCCCCGCTATTTCTTTGATATAAACTTTTGTAATGTATTTCGGGAAATGTAATGCAAATTTTAAAATCAAAGGGAGTAAATTTTTACTGTCGCCAATGGCGACCTTGACAGAAATTACACTCGCAAATAAATTTATTTGGTCGTAAATGCGACCATTTTTAGTCGCAGTTTGGAGCCCTGCACAATGATGATGATTTATCGACTTTATAGACATTACATTTTTATCGTCTGTTAATGCTGAACTTCTGTAAAGCTGCTTTGAAACGATGTGTGTTGTGAAAGGCGCTATACAAATAAAATTGACTTGACTTGACTTGACTTCTATGGCCCCTTTGACCAAGAGTTTTTTCAGTTCTTTCCACAGTAGACATGCCTGTCCCAGTTTCACGGTAGTGGGAACCACACCGTTGAAACGGGGAGGACGGCGAGCAAATTGAATTCTGTAGCCTCTTTCTACTGTTTCTAGAACCCACATAGAAATACCTGGCAGAAGTTTCCATGCTGCCAGGTTCTCTGAGATGGGTATTATTTCTGACACTTCCTGTTGAGGGGATGTCGAGTGTTCCGTGTCCTGGATCAAGGCAGGAAGCAATGGTACACCCAACTCTTTGTTGGAAGCCTCTATCACCTGAAACACCAAAGGCGGTGGGAGTGAAGAGGTTTCATGAGGGTATCGGGAGGGCCGAAGTGGATGATCCACATGCCCCGTCCCGAGGGGAACTACCCCCACAAGGCTGGGTACAAGACTGTCAGGGCTTCTTTTTCTTAGAAATCACGCCCCTGAGGTCTTGCATTGGGGGCTGCTGAGGGTGACGAACTGGACCCCAGTCTTTACGAGAGGGAGCCCGATTTGCCACATTTTGTTTTAGAGCCTCCCGTCCAGAAGGACCGGGGCGGGGCTGGGTGGCCGACGGCCCCTCCCCCTGAGTGAGGTGCCCACACGCAAGTCCTTCAACAGATTTAGCCTAGTGCGCTTTTAACACTGCCATAGTGTGCAGGGCAACACCAGCCTGACCTGCTGCCTGATATGCTTTCCCCACAAGCGTGGAGGTGTTCCTGCACAGCTTTGTGGAGAGAGTAGGTCTCTTTAGCGATGATGCCGAGCCAGGCGAGAGAAAACCCACAGGTGTCTCTTCTACCGGCGGCATCACTGAATACCCCCGAGCTTCAGCACCCACGATAGTTGAATACACCAACGTTGAGGGCACGAAGACACAGGAAGTATAAATTTCCTCCATAAAGAAAATACTTGTTATGGAGGTCATAGAAGAAAGGAAGGGACTGATATAGAGTTCCATTCCCTCTTTTATTTATTTAATTATTTTGGCCACCAGACAGAAATTTGTCTTCTAGTTTGGAGCGTTTGGGGAGGGTCTCTTGTTCTTGCTCTTGTCTAGCTGTAGTCTGGCCACAGCCCGCGTAATCACCTTGAGTAATTTCTCAGCCGCTTTATTATTGTGCGTGAAATGTACAGAGGTTCAGTGCCCGCCACCCTCGTGAACCTAAGAGGCGCCAAAGCGCACTTCGAGATCACGGGAAGGACCAGCTGGGTCTGGGGAGAGAGCGAGCGAAAGGGATGAACCCGTCTCTCTCTCCTCAGCCAGATCCATACGAAAGCCCCACAATGAAGAGTGGCTGCTGACTCCCGGAAGTAAGCAAGGCGAGCACGAAGCATTTCGACTGTAAACAGATCACAAGGCTCGCACCTGCCCTGCACAAATGCAAGAGCAGCATGCTCTTCCCCAAACACACAAAACAAAAACTGGTGTGTGTTCATTTCAGCCATAGAGCGTAAACATGGGAACACACACTGCTTGTTTTGTTTATCAATCATTCTTCCTTTTTTTTTTTTTTCTTTTTCAGAGGAAATAGAAAGGAGAAAAGGTTCACTGCGCACTGCCTAACAGAATATAACTCCTAACAGAGGAAAGAAAGTTTGACAGACTTGTGAGACACACAGCACAATATGCTCTGAAGAAAAGAAATCTGATGAACACGCTGGTGACGCCTCTATTTATAGCCCGGCCACAGGTGCATCCAATGATCTCACCAACCGAGGCTATAAATTTCCGGTCAATGTTCATTGACGTGTTACACACATATTCACAGCTGCTCACAATGCAAGATCATAGTGAAGCTTTTTGTAAAGGGAACAACAACATCAACCCCAAAACAAACAACAGAAAAACAATACTAGCTTTCAATTTGGAAGCACACTATCAGCACTCCCAAAACCATTTTAAATAAAAAACTAACCCATTTCCAACCGGACACTTAGTATCAATGCTAGCCACAATCAGTGTCTCTTAGCTCAATGACTGCAGACCTGAGTATCCTTTAGCCATGTTTTCAAACTATATTTAAAATGTTTCAAACTACTGCACTCGGATACTCAGTGGTAAAGAGTTCCTTGTCCCAAATGCCCAAATGTTGTTGACCAAAATTTAACATGACAGTCCCCTCTAGTGGAAGCTCTTGTTAATCTTGAGTGGGCACTATATGTTGTTACAAACTGTTTACGAGGTTGTGGTGCTATATTGTGAATGATCTTGTACAATAAGACAACATTTGCCACAAACAGAACATTTTCAAATGTCAAAAGATTAAACGTTTTAGCTATATTGCAATATTGATGTGAGTTTGATTATTTATCCATTATTTTCAGTGCTTGCTTATACAGATTATGAAGTTATTACATTGATGCACTATTTGGCTGAGGCTAGGTTGTAATACAGTATGAAAAATGTGACAAAATCATTTAATGCATGCACAGTTTTCGCTCATTTAATTTCTTATAAATCTAAACTGAGCAAGATTAGACTTAAATATTTTCATATTTTGCCACACCTAAATATTTAACATGCTCAACATCCTCTGCGCTTTTACAATCATTTCAGGAGGAGGAGGGGAATGCTTCTTCTAATAGAAAAAAAAAATATACTAACAGTTTTGGACAAATTCAATGTCAAGCATGAATGAGTGATCCAATCTGTTATTTGCTCCACAGCCCCTGTAAGTAAAGATGCAGCTTCCTACCATGATGCCACCCATTCAATATTTTTTCTGAAACATTATGAGTCGATAATTTAAATAACAGTACGCTGTGATTGATTGTATCAAATTACTTTTTCAAATCTATAAAAATGCCTCCTACCGCCTCTCCTTTAACCAACATGCATTTTAACTGTTCAACAAAATAGCAGAGAACTGTTTCTGTTGAATGATGTGATCTAAAACCAAACTGCATTGAATTAAGAGAATGATGATCATAATTCAAAGGGTCTATTAGCTGTTTAGCCACCAATTTTTCAATCACCTTTGATATTAAGGATGCTAATTGGTCTGTTGTTGGCTAGCTCAGGCTGATCTCCTCCCTTAAAAATGTATGTGATAACTCCAGCTTTTAGATCCATCAGGAAAAACTACTTCCCTAATAGATCTATTTATCAACTGTGAAATTAGGGGGCACAAAGGGTTGTGGCATTCCTCTTTATCAAGCTAGAGTGCATCCCATGTACACCAATCAGACACAACATTATAACCATCTGCCTAATATTGTGCAGGTCTCCCTCATGCCGCCAAACCAGTGCCAACCCGCATCACAGAACAGCATTCAGAGATGATATTCTTCAGCACAATTATACAGAGTGGTTATCTGAGTTACTGAAGACTTTATCAGTTCAAACCAGTCTGACCAATCTCTGTTGATCTCTCTCATCATCAAGTGTTTCCGTCCACTGAACTGCCACTCACTGGATGTTTTTGTTTTTGGCACCATAAAAATTCTAGAGACTGTTGTGTGTGAAAATCCCAGAAATACTCAAACCAGCCTGTCTGGCAATCATCCATGTGATTATCTAAACAGCCAATCATGTGGTAGCAGTGCAGTGCACAAAATCATGCAGATACGGGTCAGGAGCTTCAGTTAATATTCACATCAACCATCAGAATGGGGACAAATGTGACGAATGAATGAATGAACGTTACATTTAAATAGCACTTTTCTGTCACTACACTCAATGTGCTTTTCATAGTGAATGGGACTCTCCTCAAACACCACCAGTGTGCAGCATCCACCTGGATGATGTGACGGAAGCCATAGTGCACCAGTACGCCCACCATATACCAGCTGTTGGTGTAGAGGAAAGAGTAGATTTATAGAGCCAATTAGTGGATGGGGATTATTAGGAGATAATGACTGAGAAGGGCCAATGGGGGAAATTTAGTCAGGACTCTGGGGTTACACCCCTACTATTTATGAGAAGTGCTCTGGGATTTTTAATGACCACAGAGAGTCAGGTTTAACATCTCATCTGAAAGATGGAGGCTTTTTACAGTATAGCATCCCCGTCACCATACTGGGGCATTAGGACCCACACAGACACCCCTGGTGAACACCCCTGGCTGGCCACACTTATACCTCTTCCAGTGATCTCAGTGATTTGTAGTGTGGCATGAATGTTGGTGCCAGACGGGCTGGTTTGAGTATTTCTGGGATTTTCACACACAACAGTCTCTAGAATTTACTCAGAATGGTGCCAAAAACAAAAACATATCCTGTGAGGGTCAGTTCTGTGTATGAAACACTTGTTGATGAGAGATCAACAGAGATTGGTCAGACTGGTTTGAACTGATAAAGTCTACAGTAACTCAGATAACTGCTCTGTATAATTGTGTTGAAGAATATCATCTCTGAATGCTGTTCTGAGATGCGGGTTGGCGCTGTTATGGGTGCACGAGGGGGACCTACACAATATTAGACAGCTGCTTTTAATGTTGTGGCTGATCGGTGTATATGCAAGCACATTTATGGAAGCCCTGAACCGCAAGGTAAAAACAAATTCACTAGGTAATTTTTCTAAAGGGTTACCTCAGGATTTAGCATTAAGCTTTGTATCAGTAGAAAACCAGTAGTATTTTTGAATTATCAAGCTCCCCCCACCTCATATCCCCCTGAGACGAGAGATTTATGTATTTTTAGTCTGGAAAAAATCCTCCGATGACGCAAAAATCGTCATTTTGCGTCATCGGAGGATTTTGGGGCCAGAGGCTTAAAACTACAGCCAGTATTCCGCATGTTTTCACCACGCCCATATGGGGCGGGATCTCACTCACAGAATGTGAAGATAGTGTCAGCCATCTTTCTGTAGAAGCTAAGAAAACAGGCTCTTGCTCTGTGTAGAAAGTTTGTATACAAGTAGGCTAATCACAATGGCGGAAGGTAGTTTTGAAGTTGAAATGGCAGAAGGGGATTTCGAAGATCTGTTGTGAGAATCTGATGCTCGCGGCTACCTGTACGAGCTGCAATACAGCGATGAACAGAGGCGGGAGATGGAGGAACAAGAGGCGGCCAGAGCAGCTGCTGTAGCAGGGGAGCAAAACCTGCTTGGTGGTCAGGAGGAAGAGCCCGGCAAGACTTGAGTTGGGGCGGACTGGTGGTGTCAGTGCTCTCGCTGTGCGCCTATGGAAACAGATAGAGAGTCCTATTGCTGTCGCAAATTTCAGCGATGCCATTTTCTTCTGGACGAGATCGCTGAATCCGCTGATGAAACTGCACCGCTAACTTGAGCATGTATAACTGAGCACCCAAGTTTTGTACCACACATGGACAGGGGAGTCCTGGAAACTTATTTTAGGATCCCGAAGATAAATTGGAAACGCCAGCCAAAGCCCGCAGGGACAAACGGACGGTTTAGTGTAAAGTGAGTATTTTGTTTGTTTTTCTTTTTGTTACTAAGACGTCATGTACAGAGTTTGGACACCCGGAATTATTATAATGTTCTTCCCGCGTAGTCAGTCAATTTATCAACTAACTCACGATTTATATAGTCACGATGTATCAAAGCAAGCCTAGTTGTATCAAATTTTCAGATATTGCCGCCTGTAACCGGTAGGCGTGGTTTGGGAGTGGCCTCGTAAGGGCAGCAAAGCAAGTGCATTCTGGGAGTTGTTGTCTTTCAGCCACATGTGTAAAAAATACATTTTCTGCCTTTTCTCAGTCAAGAATGCTTCAAATTCAAAAATAATTTCACATTTATACTATATAAATGACCAATTTTAAACACACATTCATCTTCCCAGAGGTGAAGTATCCCTTTAAGTTTCTACATGCCTCCCTCTGAAGGCCTCCCTTTTTTCTCTCTGTTATTTTTTTTCCTCAAGACAACTCATGCTGACAGTTATTAATAGATTTATAGTTATAATAGAAAACAATAACTAAAAATATTTGCCAATCTTAATAAAGAAAAAATCATATACAGGTGAAACTCGAAAAATTAGAATATCGTGCAAAAGTTCATTAATTTCAGTAATTCAACTTAAAAGGTGAAACTAATATATTATATAGACTCATTACAAGCAAAGTAAGATATTTCAAGCCTTTATTTGATATAATTTTTATGATTATGGCTTACAGCTTATGAAAACCCCAAATTCAGAATCTCAGAAAATTAGAATATTACATGAAATCAATAAAAAAAAAGGATTTTAAATATAGAAATGTCGGCCCTCTGAAAAGTATAATCATGCATATGTACTCAGTACTTGGTTTGGGCCCCTTTTGCATTAATTACTGCCTCAATGCGGCGTGGCATGGATGCTATCAGCCTGTGGCACTGCTGAGGTGTTATGGAAGACCAAGATGCTTCAATAGCGGCCTTCAGCTCTTCTGCATTGTTTGGTCTCATGTCTCTCATCTTTCTCTTGGCAATGCCCCATAGATTCTCTATGGGGTTCAGGTCAGGCGAGTTTGCTGGCCAATCAAGCACAGTAATACTATGGTCATTGAACCAGGTTTTGGTACTTTTGGCAGTGTGGGCAGGTGCCAAGTCCTGCTAGAAAATGAAGTCAGCATCTCCATAAAGCTTGTCTGCTGAAGGAAGCATGAAGTGCTCTAAAATGTCCCGGTAGACGGCTGCGTTGACTCTGGACTTAATAAAGCACAGTGGACCAACACCAGCCGATGACATGGCTCCCCAAACCAACACAGACTGTGGAAACTTCACACTGGACTTCAAGCATCTTGGATTGTGTACCTCTCCATTCTTCCTCCAGATTCTGGGACCTTGGTTTCCAAATGAGATGCAAAATTTGCTCTCAAATTTGGAATTTGAGAGCGCTTGAGACGCTTCTGACGTTGTTTGTTGTTCAGGAGTGGCTTGACAAGAGGAATACGACATTTGAAGCCCATGTCCAGGACCCGTCTGTGTATGGTGGCTCTTGATGCAGTAACTCCAGCCTCAATCCACTCCTTGTGAAACTACCCCACACATTTGAATGGCCTTTTCCTGACAATCCTCTCCAGGCTACGGTCATCCCTGCTTCTGGTGCACCTTTTTCTTCCACACTTTTCCCTTCCACTTAACTTTCTATTAATGTGCTTTGATACAGCACTTTGAGAACATCCAACTTCTTTTGCAATTACCTTTTGAGGCTTTCCCTCCTTGTGGAGGGTGTCAATGATGGTTTTCTGCACAACTGTCAGGTCAGCAGTCTTCCCCATGATTGTGAATTCAACTGAACCAGACTGAGAGACCATTTAAAGGCTCAGGAACCCTTTGCAAGTGTTTTGGATTAATTAGCTGATTAGAGTGTGACACTTTGAGCCTACAATACTGAACCTTTTCACAATATTCTAATTTTCTGAGATTCTGAATTTGGGGTTTTCATAAGCTGTAAGCCATAATCATAAAAATTATATCAAATAAAGGCTTGAAATATCTTACTTTGCTTGTAATGAGTCTATATAATATATTAGTTTCACCTTTTAAGTTGAATTACTGAAATTAATGAACTTTTGCACGATATTCTAATTTTTCGAGTTTCACTTGTAATGTTAGACAGTCTTCTAACACATGAAATCAGGCAATTAAATTAACCTCAGATTACATATGTTTCATATGGCATTAATTGTCAAATCAATAAAGAGTTCAGCACAGCTCTTAACACTGAAAACACAGTGAGATGCATTGACCATCTAATGCATTTAAATAGGTCATAACATCGATATTCCTGGTGGTGAAAGTCAGTAAATAATAAAAAATAACTACTGTTCCCCATCTATCACTCACTCGATGTTGTGTCGAATGAAGCGACACTAGGGGACTTTCTTTGAAGGCCTCGGTTACCTCTGAACTTGAGAAAAGGCAAATGAGAAATTAGCAGACAGAAACTGCATGTCCCTCCCCCGGGAATCTGTTCATTCAGTTTTCTTCTTCAGAGCCAAGCGGTTGTGCGATCAGTGAGCTGAGATTACTACTGTTCAACTCACCTCTGTAGAGCGTTTGCTGTTGGATCTACAGCGCATATCAGCGGCTTTCTTCTTCTCTGCACGGCAGTGTAGCTTTGCCCCTTGGTGCTTCGTCAGCGTTTCCTTAAAGAGTAAAAGAGTATATTTTCTCTAAAAGAGTATACACATTGGCTTTGAACGTCTCTTTAAAGACGAGTCTTTTTACAAGACGTCTTTCCGCCTTTGTGTAGTTCCTGGATGCGGCAGATATCTCTCCACTTCTGATGGTCATAAGAGCTGCCTCGCGTGTCTGGGCTGCAATCACACGCAGGCAGCATTTTATGAATGGTTCATGTTCTCAGTGTGAGAACATAACCATGGCAACATTGCGGTCACAGTTTTCTTTCCTCCGAGAGAAAGCCACTTCAGCCGGCCCCCACGCCGTGCCTCCTTCCTATGGGATTGGGGCCGGTGTGGCTGGCGATGAAGGTGATTTGGGGAATGCAGCGGGCTTAGTTTTGCCGGGTAAATCGCCACGAACCAACCGCCCCCCCCAGTATGCTCATTGCTTCCATCCAGGTCTGACCCAAGACCAGCTCGCCCCAGTCTGATGTCTCCCTCAGACAAGGGTGATTTTGCTGCTGCTTCGGAGAGCGTCACAGTGGCATCTGATGCTGATGACTCGACTGGGCTGCCACCTTCGGGTCTGCTCATCCAGTCTGAGCCTGACACACAGATGCTTGCCTGGGCTGCCATGAGTGCGGGGCTGGACTGGAACACTCCGTCCCCCCCTAACAGATAGACTATTGGTTCCTCGGTTCAGGGTGCCGCTCACAGCCATGCCCCACCAGTTCCTTTCTTCCCGGAGGTGCATGACGAGTTGACAAGCCATAGAAGGCACCTTTTACTGCCCGAAACTGGCTACCTCTCTCCTCTGCTCTCACTACCCTCGACAGCAGAATGTCCGCTCAAGCTGTCTCCACCCTGTATGCCATGGCCCTCCTGCAAGTCCACCAGGCCAAGGCACTTAAAGATCTGCACTTGGGTAGTCCTGATACTGATGTGCTGCAGGAACTGCGCTCGACGACCGACCTCGCACCCTGGGCCACGAAGGTCACAGAGACTTCTAAACAACAGGCAGCTCTGCTTTAACCTGGGCCCAGCTCTCAGCCGCAGCATATAGCTCTCCGCAGGGAGCTGACACCACCATCTCACAAACCACTACCAGGACCCAGAAGGCTCCCAAGCATTCCTAAGAATAAAAAACCAAGGAGTGAGATGGCCGCTACGGAGTTGGTATCTGGACCACTCCATCCACCCAGTGGAGGGCCGGGAGGGATACCTCTTGCCACACCCTGGGCTGCGATACCCACATTGACAGGAGAAAGAGAGCGGTTCCCTCGTCCCTTCGGTCACCTAACCGGGGCTCCCAGATGCCATTCTCACGGCAGTCTGGCACCAAACACCTACAGTCACGGCACAATGGACGAGGTCCCCTAGACTGTAGACACCCGGCGGGTAGGTTCTGATGAGTCTAGAGGATGCCTCCATAGGACCACTTCCTCAGTTACTTTCCCGCCCCCAGCCGGGTACGCGGAGCAAGGTAAGTGCTTTGAGATCTTTGAGATCACTTATGCTTCCAACCCTTTGTGTTGGTTGGCTGGGACCATCCGACTTGGCGACGCGATTTAGTTCGGCAGGCACTCGCCTCACAGGGATGCGATAGAGCCGTCCCTCCGGCCAAGATGAAGCCAGGGTTCTACAGCCCTCACTTCATCGTACCCAAGACAAGCAGTGTCTTGGTTTTTTATGGGGCGTTGGGGAAGGGTACATGCAGTCCGACGCAGCCTGTTGAATTTGCATGCAACTGCCTTTCCGCACCTGCGTCAGCAGCTCACATACACGGTTAAGCACATGACGTGATTGAATAGGGACCCCTAGTGTCATTTCATTCGACACAATGTCGAGTGAGCACCAGACGGGGAACGTCTAGGTTACTGTTGTAACCTCCGTTCCTCGATGGAGGGAATGAGACGCTGTGTCCCCCTGGCTACGACGCTGAACCTAGCCACTGTAATGGCCGAACCTTATTCTCGGCTCCTCAGTGCAAAAACTTAATGAACAGATGCACGATTCCCTGCATTTATACCCGTATGACTGGGGGAGGGACATGCAAATTCTATCTGCCAATTTCTCATTGGCCTTTTCTTAAGTTCAGAAGTAACCGAGGCCTTCAAGAAAGTATCCTAGTGTCGCTTTATTCGACATCCCCATCAGAGGTTAAAACAGTAACCTACATGTTTTCCCACTTGACAACGAATGCCATAAGAAACATATGTAACCTGATCTTTATTTAATTGTGGGATTGTATGTATTCCAAGACTGTCTAACATTATATGGGTTTTTGTTCTTGATTTAGATTTGCAAAACATTCTTGTTATTGCATTATACTATTGCTATAAATCAATAAACAGTTAAAGTACCACAGACATTCTGTCATCTTATAAGAAGATTTCATACTTAATGATAGAGGGGGAAAAAATTAGAAAACAAAACAAAATCGGAGACAAAAAAAGTTTTTCAGAAGAAATGTCTCCTCTTGTGGTTCATGAAGTGTAATATGACAGTAAATGTGTGCAGTACGTCAGTGTGGCCACTAGAGGCCAGCAGAGCAGACAGTCACTCACACTGTTGTGTTCAGGTGTTGAGGGTGTGGTGACTGTTGACTCATTGTCATGTTTAGTAGCCTAGTAACATGACTTGTTTTTTTGCTATAAAAGCATCCATTTCATATCCAGCTAAATCAAAAGACATGCATATAAAAATAAAAAAATGATAACAATAAATACACCTGATTTATAAGTAAAAGAAAATCACAGAAAAGCTGAAACACAGTAAGAACATCAATAAATAAGAACCTAACTGTATAATGAAAATATAATGTTCAGACAGAAGACACCTGTGTAACTGTAATTAAAAAGTAAAAATGTGTTTTTTGTAAAGTGTGTTTTAGAGATTAAAAGCACAAAAACAGACAGCTGTGTTTTTATTTATGTATTTGAAGTTGCTGAATTGGCATATTGTAAGTCACATGTCATTTATAATGATTTAATAATTATTTAATAATAAAATGTGGCACATTATACTTTTTATTAATTACATTTACTGATCAATACAAAACCCCTCTTCCTTCACCATAACATTGTCAAGAAGCCCTACATAGTGTGCATGAGTGTTGACTGTTTAGATGACACGTGAGCGCTGTGATGTGACAGACTACTCAACTTCAATGAGAAAATCAACTGTTATAATGTGTTTAAATGATAGACTCTAACCTCAATAAACATATTTACATGAGGAACAGTAAACATGTGACTACACTGATATTTGTTCCATTTAATCAAATATGTTTACCTGCATTATAAGTTAGTCATAGAAATAATATGAGTCTCCAACAATTCTGTCTGTGTGTGTGTGTGTGGTGGTGGCGTAGTGGGCTAAAGCACATAACTGGTAATCAGAAGGTTGCTGGTTTGATCTCCACAGTCACCACCATTGTATCCTTGAGTAAGACACTTAACTCCAGGTTGCTCCGGGGGGGGTTGTCCCTGTAATAAGTGCACTGTAAGTCACTTTGGTGGTGGTGTAGTGGGTTAAAGCACATAACTGGTAATCAGAAGGTTGCTGGTTTGATCTCCACAGTCACCACCATTGTGTCCTTGAGTAAGACACTTAACTCCAGGTTGCTCCGGGGGGATTGTCCCTGTAATAAGTGCACTGTAAGTCACTTTGGTGGTGGTGTAGTGGGCTAAAGCACATAACTGGTTATCAGGAGGTTGCTGGTTTGATCCCCACAGTCACCACCATTGTGTCCTTGAGTAAGACACTTAACTCCAGGTTGCTCCGGGGGGATTGTCCCTGTAATAAGTGCACTATAAGTCACTTTGGATAAAAGCATCTGCCAAATGCAGAGTGTAAATGTGTGTGTGTGTGAGTGAGTGTGTGTGAGAGAGTGTGTGAGACAGATGGGAGTGGTTGAGAAACATTTGAACTGTCATCTGTGTGTATGTGTGTGAACGTGAGTTTGAACTGAATATGGGAGTGTCAAAAAACATTCCCATCCGGATTTCAACACAAACACGAAAGAATCAAGAACTCTGTCAGATGCATGAAACACACACACACACACACACACACACACACACACACACACACACAATAACATCTTTGTGTGAAAACAAGAAAGTCCAGCCATAACTGTGAGTTTAAGCCATTAGGATCTTTATTCAAACAGCAACAGTAAAACCTGAAATCAGGCGACAGACCAATACACTACATTTAGGGTAGAGAAAATAAAATTAATTCAATATAAAGACAATCAAAATCAATGAATATTCCAAACGTGTGTGCGTGTGTGTGTGCGTGTGTGTGTACGTGTGTGCATGTATGTGTGTGTGAGTGTGTGTGTGTGAGTGTGTGTGTGTGTGTGTGTGTGAGTGCTCTACTGATGTCATAACAGTTGTGTGTCACTGGGAATTTGACACTAAAATCAAATTTCAAAAATGATTAAAGAAAAGATGTAAAAGAACATGAATAAAACAGTTTGAAACTTTACATGGCCATTCTGAGGACACCCATTTCTATATTATTGAACATTAGTCTCACATGGATCTACAGTCCACAGAAATTCATTTAATTCATCAATCTGTCTGAGATAGATTAATTATAAGGGCTTTTCAAAGGATGTGTCAATGCATCAGACGGAGGCTTTTGGAGTGTCTCACTTTGGTTGTTACATCATAACCAGTTTTAAACATGATTTTTGTTTTTTACATGCACTGAATTAACATGGTGAAACAACATCCCTATTTAAAACACTGCTTTAAGAAATATTAGTAAAAGATTGTTCTGCACAACTCATGCCAACATTTCTTTTTTCAAGATTTTCAGCTTTTAATGAGACTTTGAATTTTTCCAGTGACGTAATGAAACATCAAAGTGTTTCTCTCACTTTTGTCCTTCAGCATGAACACATGACAAAAACTCAAACACAGACAGATGAATTTTCACTCACCTAGACTTTAACTGGCAGCCATAAATACATCTGTGTGTGTGAGACAAAGAGTTAAAAGATCTTTATTGGAATGATTGTTGTACCGACAACAAACATCAATACACACACAACTACAACATTTATTCATTACATTTAGGCAGATGCACAAAAACAAAACACATTAACAGATCAAATAAAAAAACAAGGCACCAGTGATGGTTATAAAAATAACAAAATACAATAAAAGAAAATGAATACATATAATGTAATGGAAATGCAATATATAAATACATAAATAAAATAGAATAACCTAAATGAGGGAGGTAAGTAAACTGTCAATAAGCTTTCATAGCCGATGGGAAAAGGGCTTGTCAAGACTTTCCCAACAGACCACACCCTGAGAGACAGAGAGAGAGAGAGAGAGAGAGAGTGAGAGAGAGAGACTGAAGGAATGAGTTTGTGAGAGAGAGAGAGAGAGAGAGAGAGAGAGAGAGACTGAAGGAATGAGTTTGTGAGAGAGAGAGAGAGAGAGAGAGAGAGAGAGTGAGACTGGAGGAATGAGTTTGTGAAAGAGAGAGAGATGGGTGGGTTAGAGGGAGGGTTAATTTGTACAGGTTGATTTGAGTGTTCGTTCAGCGTAAGCTGGTTCAGACATCTGTAACTGTGAAGTTTGATTCATCAGGTGATCGGTCGTCTATATCTGCCAGGTAACATTTAAACTTACATTTAATATCACTGAAGTCAAACGAACCTCTGAACACTTGAATGAAATCTACTGCTTGTGATTTATTGTTAGTTTGTTAATTAAACCTGTTTTGTGTTAGTGTGTGTGTGATAATGATTTGTGTTTTTTCACTCGATTGAAACTGTTAATTTGAGTTGTGCTTTTGATATTTGAGTTAAAATTAGAAATTAGAAAATTGAAATAAATTGAAATATTTTATTAAATGTAAAGAGAAACGCACTGAAATTAATTTGTGAAGCAACTGCTGTGAGTGTGTGGAGGACGGTGAGTTATTTCAGGGAGTGGCATCAGTGTGTGTGTGTGTGTGATACTGAAGACAAGTTTAAACTCATCAAGCTCATTCAACTCATTCATAGATGTACAACACACATACGCACACACACACACACACACACACACACACACACAGCCTCTCTGTGTGTATTACATAATGTACAACTGTTTGTTTTATTTGTACAATATTATCGTGTCTTTACTAAAATACACTAGAATCAGAACTGAAGTTCATTTAAATCTGTTTTTTCTCTTTCAGTCATCATGTTGATTTTACTCGCTGCCATTTTCATCCTCCACATTGCCTGTATCGCACTACTGCTCACCGCCACCATACATAATGTGAGTTTTATACACACACACACACACACACACACACACACACACACTGCATATACATATATGTTCACTATACATATTGTTCATAAGTAGCTTTACTGAAACTCATAATGTCCCCAGTAAGCAAGACAGATACGACTGCGAATGACATTGATTAATTGTGTTGTTTTTATTGTGTGTGTGTGTGTGTGTGTGTGTAGGCATGGTGGATGACAGACACAATTTCCACGGATATTTGGGCTCGTTGGATTCTGATGGGTGGACAGTGGAACTACACTCACATTCCTGAACACTATCCTCAAGGTTTGAAAATATTTATATTTACTGAACTAAATAAGTGCACAAACAGTATTTTGTCTGTCTGTTGCGTCATGCTGCAAATCTCATTGGTCCAAAATACTGCACATCTTCTCTGTCAATTAAATGTCTCATGTGTTTTGATTGGCTGTCACACATGCGGCATTTTCACTTTCAATCAGGACAAAAATGGTTTGGTTAAGACTTTAACCCCGTTTCCCTGAAAGGAGGGAACGGGATGCTACAATGCTGATGCTATAGGAACTCCTCCCAGGAGTGAAGATCTCTGAAGCCCTTTAAAATCACATACATTTATTGGCAGATGGTGCTTGATACTCCACCCTCACGCACGCATAACTGCAAGCATTTTAACCGGAGCCAAGCACAATTTCATCAAGATTTTCTACTGAAGGAAAGAGAGAGCATCTCTCCAACCCTTAAAAGCCAGAAATCAGTAGTATGACTAGCATACCTAGCATCTCATTCCGTCCTTTCAGGTGTTACACTCATGTACAAGCAATGTACAAGCAATGCCTACTATTTGTGGCTGCAACAGTCCACAGGGGCCAAACATGAAGCTTCCACAGCTCAGGCTGTAGATGCCAGATCGTGCCTCGTGGCTGCAAGAGCAGATCCCTCCTCAGTGGAATCCTCCATGGGAGTCATCCAACAGCTCTACCAGCTCCGGGAACCAAGAGTGGTTGGGCAGCTCCAGTGCAACCAACAGACACATTTCCCTGTCTTCCTGGATTTTGCACAACACTTGGTTAAACAAATGAACAGGAGGGAATGCATATTTGCAATTCACTGTCCATTTGTGAGCTAGGGCATCCAAGCCTAGTAGCGTGTCATGAAGTACCAAATGCAACAGTGCGTAGTCTCTGAGGTGGCAAACAGGTCCACCTCAGCTTCCCTGAATACCTCCCAAAACCTTATAACTGTCTGAGGGTGAACTCTCATTCCCCTTATATGACACCCTGATGCAAATATGCACTGCAGTTCAGGTGACCAGGGACGTACAGAACACATATTGACTGGAGATGTCTCTTGCACCAAAGGAGAAGCTGGCTGACTACAGTGATGTCTGTCCAGATCAGTATATGAAAGCACTGCATGACTGGCTGAATAGGTTTGAGAGATATGAAGACTGCAAGCAGTTACAGGTGACTTATATGCCATGCCAATTGGGCACCCAGCCTGTGTTGTAAGCATCTGTCGTGACAACTTTCCCCTCATTTTTTAAAAGGTTAACATGGCTAAACAGTGCCGTATCAGCACAAGATACAAGTGACTATGTCGCCATGAGTGACAAGGCACTCTTGAGTTGACCCAACATTGGCGAGGCCTCATATGTAACAAGCCCAGCGAGGTAACGGCAGCAGTGGTGGCCATCAACCCCAAAGCCCACTGAAACTAGTTCAGCGGAAAAGCCTTCCACAGCTTGAAACTCATTGTATTGGAGAATAGACTCAATTGTTATGCAAAAGTGCAATTGTTGGTCAGATATGCCAACATGGCTACCAGGTCAAGTTTCATTCCCCAGAAGGAAACCTGCCAAATGGGAACCAGCATACTCTTTGACCAAATGACATTGAGGCTCAATTTCTCAAAATGTGCAAGCAACAGATCCCTGTGTTTGGAAGCTTGATCCTCTGATTGTGCTAAAAGCAACCAATCCAGGTAGTTTAAAACGTGAATGCCACTCAGCCTCAGCAGAGCACCACACCGACACATTTTGTGAATGTGCAAGGAACTAGGGACAAGCAAAAGGGCAGGACATTGAACTGGTATGCAGTCCCCTCGAAGGTGAATCTCAAGAATGCCCTGTGGCGAGGGGCTGTGTGCACATGAAAGTTAACATCTTTCAGGTCAATCGACACAAACCAGTCCAGAGCAAGGACATGAGACAAAATCTGTCTGAGTAACCATCTTCAAAAAAGACTTCATGAGTGTCTAGTTAAAGCGTTTCAAGTCCAGTATGGGCCGTAGCCCCCCTGTCCAATTTGGCGACATAACATCCTAAGTAGAATCTATCCTGAGTGTCGCATGCTGGCACTGTCTCTATCACATAATCGGTAAGGAGACTTTATACCTCCGAGCCCATCACTGGCGCATCCCGCACCTACATGGTAGAGGAAAGAATGCAGAAGACACAGGGGACTGAAGGTTGCCCATCCTCTGGGAGCACATCATGCTGTGTAACTGGATTGACATGGGGAACTGGAAATGAGCTTGTTTTTGTGCACATGTTTGTACCTCAAGAAATTGTAGCGGGGCTTGAATGATTTTAAGGCACAGAGCCAACAACAGTACAAACAGTAACAGTATCATGAACATCTTCTCGATCCCAGAAACTGGTGGGTAGAGCAAAGGAAACACGAACACAGAGGAGTGGTCCAGGCCTTCTTTAGAGCTGAATTGAACAGTTCCATTGGGCTCTGGTCCACACTTGATACTCAAACCATCAGGAGTGCTCCTTGCTTTGCCCAGAAGGTGTCTTCTCACTGGGACAAGGGCCAGAGAGTGCAAATTTATGCTTAGGCCAAAGCCACTGGGGCTTAGCCACTGGATCGTTCTCCATCTTCATGGGAGTCGGAGCAGCAGGAGCAATTAATTTACTGGGGTGCTGCTTTGAGGAAGAGTGCGAGCAAGTCGGTTGCACCACAGATCTCCCTTGCCTCAGGAAGTTGTGCCTTTATGCTTGTGACTGCTTTTTAGCTGTTTCGAACCACTCTGTGATAGCCATCATAGCGTCACTGAAGAGGATCTGCTGTGACACCAGGATGCTGAGCAACACAACTTTGTCCGTATTGCATATCTCCAACAAACTGAGCCAGAGATGATGATCTATGAACACCAGGCTGCCCATAGACCTGCCTATGGCTTGGCCCATAATCTTAGTAGCTTGGAGAGCTAGATCAGTGTCACGAGGCAGCTCTTTGAAGGGCAGCACGGGGTCCGGGACATTCTTGTCCATATCCTTGAGCAGGTCAGCCTGGTATGTCTGTAAGTCCGCCATGGTGTGCAGGATCAAACCAGCCTGACCCACTGCTCCATAGGACTTTTCCACAAGCACAGATGTAAGCCTGCAAGGTTTGGATGGGTGCGCTAACCTGGCTTTCCAACCCAGTGCAGAGGAGTGGCATAAGTGGGTCGTTACTGCCTCTTCCATTGAGGGAATCTCAAGAGAGCGAATGCCAACAGGCAAAGATGCTTCAAATGGAGATGAGGAGCAGACAAGGCTTGCGGCAGTGACAAATCGTCCATAAAATTTTCCATGCTCATTATCCCCGCCTCGCATGCCTCCCTCATGTGGTCCTTTGGGAGCTGCAGGAGGAGAATGGTGGGAGGGAGGGATGGAGGGAGGTGGACCAACCTCATCCTTCAGATACAAGGAGAGCGAAGCGCCTTGACTTTTATGTGCTTGCAGTGAATGCAATCAGTCTCACTAAGTGCTGCTTGATTGTGAGCTTGACCCAGGCATATAAAACAGGGGTCATGCCCATCAGACAGAGGGATATAACACTTACATGGTAGAAAACATATGTGAAACGCCATCATTGAAAGTCATTGTTAAGAAATTAGCTCTTTTATGTGTTTTTTGCTGACAATAAAACAAAAATATTAATTTGGCAGATGCTTTTATCCAAAGTAACATACAAAAGAGGAAAACATAAGTGAATCATCTAAAGCAGACAGTGGTACGAAAAGTGCCATACTACAAAGTTTCACTACCATCAGAACAGTATTCAAATCAGATTAAAGTGAAAAGCTGTGGCTCAGGTGGTAGAGTGGGTTGTCCACTAATCACAGGGTTGGTGGTTCGATTCCCAGCCCACACGACTCCACATGCAGAAGTGTCCTTGGGCAAGACACTGAACCCCAATTTGTTCACAATGGCAGGCTAGTGCCTTGCATGGCAGCTCTGCCATCATTGGTGTGTGTGAAAATATCTTTTAATAAAACACCAGTGTGTCAGAGTGTGCACCTCCTCTCTGTAGGCTGTTTCATCATTGTCAGTGATTAGACCTACCACCGTCGTATCATCAGCAAACTTAATGATGGCATTGGAGCTATGTGTCACCACACAGTCATGTGTGTAAAGGGAATACAGGAGTGGGCTGAGAACACAGCCCTGCTGGGCTCCAGTGTTGAGGGTCAGTGATGAGGAGATGTTGCTGCCCATTCTAGCCACCTGACGTTTGCCTGACAGGAAATCCAGGATCCAGCTGCACAGCGAGCTGTTTAAGCCCAGAGCCCGGAGTTTCACATCAAGCTTGGAGGGCACTATGGTGTTGAATGCTGAGCTGTAGTCTATAAACAGCATTCTCACATATGTGTTCCTTTTTTCCAGGTGGGAGAGAGGAGTGTGTATTGTAGATGCAATGGCATCATCAGTGGAGCCGTTGTTGCGGTAGGCAAACTGCAATGGGTCCAAAGAGGTGGGCAGAACAAAGCAGATGTAATCTCTGATCAACCTCTCAAAGCATTTGCTAATGATGGGGGTCAGATCAACAGGACGCCAGTCATTTAGGCAAGTGATTTTGGCTTGCTTCGGTACAGGCACAATGGTTGACGTTTTGAAGCATGTTGGGACTACAGACAGGGAGAGGGACAGGTTGAAAATGTCCGTAAAATCACCAGCCAGTTGGTTCGCGCACGCTCTGATGACATGGCCCGGAATGCCATCTGGGCCCGCGGCTTTACGAATGTTCACCCGTCGGAAGGATCGGGTTACATCCGCAACAAGGGAGTTTTTATTCCCTTGGTAATCCGTGATGATGTTAATTCCATGCCATATACTTCTAGAGTCGGTGGTGTTGAACTGTTCTTCAATTTCGTGCCTGTAGTGGCGTTTGGCTGCACTGATAGAGTTATGGAGGGCATAACTGGCTTGTTTGCGCTCCTCCGAGTTCCCGTAATTAAAAGCAGAGGTCCGCGCATTAAGTGCTGAAAGTGCGAACATCGCCGTTAACCCATGGTTTCTGCTTGGGGTAGATCCGTATTTTTTTGGTTTGCACAACGTCCTCTACACACTTCCTGATGAAACATGTTACGCTATCAGCATAAACCTCAATGTCGTCATCAGAGGCGGACTGGAACATCTCCCGTGATCAAAACAGTCCTGTAGCGCAGAGTCTGATTGGTCCGACCAGCACTGGATCGTTATGAGTGTGGGTGCTTCCTGTTTTAGTTTCTGCCTGTAAGCGGGCAGAAGCAGAACGGAAGAGTGGTTGGATTTGCCAAATGGTGGGCGGGGGAGGGATTTGTAGCCAGCCCGGAAAGGAGAATAGCAATGATCCAAAACCCAATGTGTTGGTGGTATTTTGGAGCGATTGTTTTAAAATTGGCTTTGGTAAAGCCCCCGCAAACAATGAACGCAGCCTCAGGGTGCATGGTTTCCTGCTCACTTATACTCCCATACAGTTCCCTGAGTGCCCGGTCTGTGTCGGCTTGTGGGGGGATGTACACAGCTGTGATAATGACCGCTGTGAATTCCCTCAGTAGCCAGAATGGTTGACACAGAAGCGTGAGAAATTCCAGATCAGGAGAGCAGAAAGACCTGATAAAATGTACATTCCTCTGATCACACCATGATTTGTTGATCATAAAACATACACCTCCACCTCTGCTTTTACCTGAGAGGTCTTTCGCTCTGTCTGCTCGGTGCACGGAGAAACCCATGGGTTCGATGGCCGAGTCTGGAATCTCAGCAGACATCCAGGTTTCTGTAAGGCAGATAACACAGCAATCCCTCATCCCTCGTTGGAAAGAGATCCGCGCTCTCAGCTCGCAGAGCTTGTTGTCCAGAGACTGAACATTTGCCAGTAGTATACTGGGTAGTGGGGGACGATTTGCGTGACGTCTTACTCTGATGAGAACGGCGGCTCTTTTTCCCATTTTCCTTCTGCGTTTCCGCGGCCGGGCAGCCCAGACAAAGGGCTCCGCTGGCGTGTTTGTAAACAGTGGGTCGGCATTGAGGAATTCGAAGTCCAGTTTTTGGTGTGTAATTGCCGAACCAATGTCCAAAAGCATTTGTCTGTCATAAACAATAAGGCAGACAACATTCAAGAAAAAAAACTAAAAACTGTAAACAAAACAAACAATAAACGGCAGTGTTGTATTGGAGCTCACAACGCAGCAGCCATACTCGGCGCCTTCTTGAGTCCAGTCTAGAAATGCTTAATGCTACTTAGCACAACAAAGCCAGTCGTGTGGCCAATCAAAACTAAGGGGTGCGCAAGTTGACAAAGCATGGGAACAAATGCGACTTCTGTACACTGCAAATAAATTATGCTGCACTTTAGCAATAAAAAATACTCTAAAACAAGTGAACCACTGTTTACAGACTTCTAAAAAACAATGATAGTTTTACACACGCTGTATAACCAACTCTAAATCTAGCAGCAATTACTCTGGGACAAGTCAAAACAATATAGCACACAGACCACACATGTTTAAGCGACGCACGTTCAAGACAGTAAACAAACAGCACAGATCTAGCAATGAAAACCACTCTATAACAACATAAAACTAAGAAATAAACACACTTACATACAACTGCAGACTCCTGGCAATAGTGTTTCAAATGCATGAATGATAAAGGACCCATTGTACGTTGGAGCACAACAGGGAAGTAGAAATACTCCACACAGTGAATATGTGCAATTTCAATAGCAAAGCAAAAATTCGTCCATATGTCGAAGCACGAAAAATTATCTACTCACTTTGAAGGTGTGCAAAATCAACAACTAAGGGAAGATTCGGGCATTCAGGGCACAATAGATGAATCACGGTACTGAAGAAAATTCGGATAAAATGCAGCTGTGCTCCAGTTAATATGCTCGAGGTGACGCACACATTGGGCAGAGTATCAAGCACCAACTTCCAATAAATTGATGTAATTTTAAAAGGCTTCAGAGATCGTCACTTCTGGGAGGAGTTTCCCATAGATTCAGCAGCTGATGCAGAGTCGAAGTGACTGACTTGAAAGGGAACTAGTTTGAACATCAGTGGACTGATACTAAAAACCACATATTTGTGCTGAATGACATCATTCGAGACATCAGAGAGGAGCAGGAATAGAACTTTACTTTTTCTAAATATAACGAGATTTCACAGAGTAATGAACAAGTGGTTTTTGAAGTCCACTCTACTTCAAAAATGATTTTCTACATTCATTTGTTCTCGTTTTCTTTAAATAAGTTTATTTTCTTACTCTATTGGCAAATTGTTTGTCCTAACCTATTTAGCAAGGGTTATAAAATAAACGTAATTCTCTGAAAACAATTATGATCTTACACAGTTCTGCTTCTCAAGTGAATGTTTCTTGTTTAAAGAATATTTAGATATTTTTTCTTGTGAAACAACTTTTATTTCTGTCCTGTTCTGGTGTGTTTATTTTAATGTGACTTATATTTGTTAAAGTGTGTTTATGTACAACATGTTTATTGTGTTTCAGAGTACCTGCAGGCAGTTCAGGCCAGTTCAATACTCGCGTGCATCTTCTGCATTCTCAGCCTGTTTGTGTTCGTAGCGCAGCTGTACACACTACCTAAAGGAAAACGCTTCTCGTTCACTGGAGCCTTCCAGCTGCTTGCATGTAAGTGTGTGTCTGTATTCAATGTCTCAATCACTGCACATATTCACTGTCTCTGTTGTGTGACACACATAGTTCAGCTAAATGTGTGTATTCCAGTGTTTTACTGCTCGTGTGTGTGTGTGTGTTTCAGGCTTGTGTATAATTATCGCAGCGTCCATCTACACCGACATCTTCCATAAAGACGAGCGTAACGGCTGGTATGGAGCGTCCTTCATTCTCGCCTGGATCTCCGTCTGTCTCACCTTCATCTCGTGTATCACCTACTTCGTTCTGCGCAAGAAAAGCTCAGCGTGAACACACACACACACACACACACACACACAATGTATATTCTATCATAAAGATATTTTTTATGATTCTTTGAAACTTGACTGTTTGAAAGCATTTGTAAATGTTCTGCAGATTATCCTGAATTAATGAAATTGTAGAAACAGTGATGGTCATTAGTTTATTATAAATGTATTCTAAACACTTGTTTTGAGAATAGAGGGAGGGTTGTGTTAACATACACTTGATTAATCAATTACTGTTGAAGTATGAAAAATAAAACTTCTTTAAACTTGTTTTTATGTTAAAATATTTAGGATTCACCATATTGTACTGAATATAATTGTTTAGATACTAACAGTTTTGGCAATGTCTGTAAATAAAGTAATTCTCAGATCATGAGGTCATTTTAATATTTTATTTTTAACAGTCTGTTCTGTCAATTGCTGTTTTAACAAACATATTTGAAACTCAATTGTTCTCTAAATACACAAATCATGAATTTACAGTAACATATCTTAAGAAAAATGTTATGAATTTATCATTGAACAGATATTATAAACACCCATTTGTGTTTACTAAGGTATTTTATGTATAACACTTGTAATGATTGTTTTCAGTTTCCATTTATTTATACACTGGCGGCCAAAAGTTTGGAATAATGAACAAATTTTGCTGTTTCGGAAGGAAAATGGTACTTTAATTCATCAAAGTGGCATTCAACTGATCACAAAGTATAATCAGGACATTACCGAAGTAAATAACAGCACCATCACTATCTGAAAAAAAGTTCTAGACAGTAGCATCACTCCAACACCTTATCCTCGAGTAATCATGATAAACTGATCATTTGGCACTAGAAAATCACCTGCCATTATATATCAGAAACAGCTAAAAGATATTTTGTTCATTAACTGAAGCTGAACTTTGTCTTTGTGTGTTTGAGTTGCACAGTATGCAATAGACTGGCATGTCTTAAGGTCAATATTAGATCAAAAATGGCAAAAAAGAAACAGATTTCTCTAGAAAATCATCAGTCAATCATTGTTCTGAGGAATGAAGGCGATACAATGCTTGAAATTGCCAAAAAACTGCAGATTTCATCCAAAGGTGTAACTACAGTCTTCAAAGACAAAGCACAACTGTCTCTAACAAGGACAGAAAGAGATGTGGAAGACCAGATGTGCAACTAAACAAGAGGAGAAGTACATCAGAGTCTCTAGTTTGTGAAATAGACGCCTCACATGTCCTCCGCTGACAGCTTCATTGAATTCTACCCGCTCAACACCAGTTTCATGTACAACAGTAAAGAGAAGACTAAAAAGTACCAATTTCTTTCTATAAGAGCAAAATCTGTACATTATTCCAAACTTTTTTTGCCAGTGTACATCTAAATAGATGTTAAATACCATGTTCACATTTATGTGTATATTCCAGTACAGCTTTCATTCAGCGTACATGACATTATTCCCATTACAGGGACAGTCCTCATGGAGAAACTTGATGTTAGATGCCCATTTCACAGCTAACACTAACTTTTATTTTTTCAGCAAACCTCACCACTCCTGACAACAAATATAGATACATAATTTGTAGAAAAACAAGGTTGTCTTTTTTTTCCAAGTTTATAACTAAATAATAAAACAAAATATTGTACCCTAGTTCAGTGTACTCATATGTATGTGTTTGAGTCAGTTGAGATATTTTATATTTTCCAACCAAACATGGAAATTGCCCATATTTATGTACAGTGCTGTGGAAAAGTATTTGCCCCCATCCTGATTTCTTCTGTTTTTGTGTATTTTTCATACTAAATAGTTTTAGATCTTAGATTTTAGAACATAAAACAAAGGCAACCTGAGTAAAAATAAAAATAAAAATGATTTTTAATTGAAGCAAAAAAATTATTCAACTCCTATATCACCCATGGGAAAAACTAACTGCCCCCTTAAACCTAATAGCTGGTTGCCACCTTTAGCAGCAACAACAGCATCAAACACTTCCGGTAACTGGAGATCAGTCTTTCACAACACTGTGGCCCACTCTTCTTCACAGAACTGCTTTAGTTCACACACATTGGAGGGTTTTCGAGCATGAACTGCCTGTTAAAGGTCTCAATCAGGTTCAAGTCAGGACTTTGACTAGGCCACTACAAAACTTTCATTTAGCTTCTTATAAGCCATTCAGAGGTGACTTACTCCTATGCTTTGGATCATTGTCTTGCTGCATAATCCAGTTGTGCTTGAGATTCAACTCACAGACTAATGACCAGACATTCTCCTTTAGGATTTTCTGGTAGAGAGCAGAATTCATGTTAAATACCCCCACACCATCACACGACCACCATCATGATGGACCATAGGTATGATGTTCTTTTTGTGGAATTCTGTGTTTGATTTACGGATGTAACTTTACCCCTGTCTTCCAAACAGTTTCACTTTCCACTCATCAGTCCACAGAACATTCTCCCAAACCGTTTGAGGATCATCAAGGTGGTCATCATCAGTGGGGTTCGCCTCGCCACTCTTCCATGGATGGCATTTATTGCCCCGTGTCTTTCTGATAGTGGAGTCATGAACAGTGACCTTTATTGATGCGAGAGACATCTGCAGTTTCTTGGATGTTGTCCTTGACTTTTTTTGTGACTTCCTGGATGAGTCGTCACTGTGCTCTTGGAGGAACTTTGGCAGGATGGTCACTTCTGGGAAGGTTCACTACTGTGCCATGTTTTCTCTATTTGGAGATAACGGCTCTCACTGTGGTTCTTTGGATTCCCAGAGCCTTTGAAATAGCTTTGTAACCCTTCCCAGACTGATGTATTTCAGTCACCATTTTCCTCATCATTTCAGGAATTTCATAGTGTGCTACTGGGTGAGAGGTTTTAGCCAACTTCATAATGGTGCAAAAGTTGTATTTAGGTGTTGATATGATTGAACAGGGATGACAGTAATCAGGTCTGGGTGTGTCCAGTCCAGCTGAACCCCATTATGAATGCAGTTTCAAAGATTTGGGAATTTAGTTACTAAGGGGCAAATACTTTTTCACACAGGCAGAGTTTATACTGGATAACTTTTTTGCTTAAATAAATACCATTCTTATAAAAAAATTGTACTTTGTGTTTACTCAGATTGCTTTTGTTTTCAGTTAAATTTAGTTTGAATTTTTTAACAATTTACGTTTAGATTTATTCATTTGGCAGACACTTTTATCCAAATCAACATACAAAAGAGGAACACATTGTAAAAAAAAATAGCGCGTAGCTCTGCAGAAATGATTTTAGGTATGCTGGAGCAGATCCAGTGACTGTTTTATATGACCGCATCAGGGCCTTGAATTTAATACGTGCATCATCCGGCAGCCAGTGGAGAGAGACAAGGAGTGCTCGCATTGCAGCCTAATGGACCTGACTCACTGAACATTCACTTGACCATCCGAAGAAACTGGGTGCCTGTTTTTTTCCTTTTTGTGCTGGTTCTGACTACCAGCTGGACTTTGTTTTGTGCAATAACACTCCTTTGTGACAGCTGTGGATGAATCTTGTGTCTTCCTTGTGTTTATCCTAGTCATCTTCTCTACTCATGAACAGCCAGCTCACAGAGCATTCGTTTGACTGTCCGAGGAAACTGAACAGTTTTTTTTTTTTTTTTTTGCTGGTTCCCATAATGGCTGGAGCTTGTTTTGTGGTGGTACACACCTTCAGGACAGTTTTGTGAATTAATCTTCACATTTTTTGTGATTATTCTGCCTATTGGCTGGAGTTTGTTTTATAGATTATTTTCTCTTGTGTAATTCTGTCACACAAAATCTGTATAGAAACACCGGATTTGAGCAATCTGATGCAAAGTTGTCACAGGGACTCTCGTAGGTGTACATGGATTGTTTGAATTTAGAGGGATAGACGCCATCATGTGCAGGGTTAATGCGCACGTTTTTCTTTTTTCTGTTTATTTGGCTCAGGTGGAAGTTGAATTAATATTTGAACGTGGTCTTCATATTTGTATTTTTGACACACAATCTATTTTTTCTTATATGTCAAAATGTTAAATGTTAATATGAGTGGATTGTCTTTCTCCACATGGAATGTGAATGGGTTGGGGCACCCCATTAAAAGATGGAAGGTTATTTATTTAATTAAAAGAAAGAAATTTGATATAGTTTTCTTCAAGAAACACATCTTTCCCAGCAGGAAGCTGATAATTTTGGGAAGATATGGGGTGGACATGTTTTCTTTAGTGCTGGCTCGAGTAAGAGCAGGGGAGTCATTACATTGATAAATAAACATATACAATTCAAATGTCTCAAATAGATTTAAAAATAAGTTATTAAAAAATAAGGAAGAGTCATTATTTATTTAGCAGAAATTCAGGGGGCAAAGGTTGATTTTAGCTAATATTTATGCACCTAACGCTGATGATCAGGTCTTTTTTTATAGATCTTGAAGGGATGTTGCAAGCCACTGGCACCCATCATGAATCTTTTGATGGACTCAGTCTGTCATGTGTATTATGTTGAATCATCTTTTTCATGTCTTTTATTTTTGAAAGTTTAGTTCCTATTTCATGTCATGTGATTTCATGTTTCCCTCCAGGATCATGTGTCTTGTTTTCATTGGTTTATTGTTTGATTATCTTGTTACCAGTTCTGTCTGCTCATTGGTTCCCTCATCTTTTTTTTTACCCCTTGTCCCTTTATTTAAGCCCTCATGTTTACCATTGTCCTTTGTCAGGTTTTGTGTTTGGTAACGCTGTTATGTCAAGTCAAGCTTTAGTCAAGTTTAGTTCGTGTTTGTTTCATTCACGTTTATTGTTAGGGTTTTTGGATTTCACTTTTGTTAATAAATTTGCACCTGGGTTCTTCACTTAATCGTCTTTCTCATTGCCAGCATCAGCATCTTTACACAGTCCTTGATCATAGTGAAGTAAATATGTAAAGCCCCCTTGAGCAACATCCTTCACAGGATGTGTAAACATTTTTGGAGACTTTTAAACCCATCTGGTAGGGACTATACATTTCTTTGATCAGTCCATAAAATTTACTCTAGAATAGATTTATATATATATATATATATATATATATATATATATATATATATATATAAGTCCCTCATTTCATCTGTTGTTGATTGCTCAATTGGAAACATTTTAGTCTCAGATCACATCCTGGTGAGTTTTGAGGTATTGCCACATATGGAGAAAAAGAAATCAGATTTCCAGACTCTCTGTTACAGCTAAAGCATTATTTGTCAGATAATAATATTTTATGTCAAACTCAATCAGGTGTCAGACAATGACATAAAATCTTCAGCTATATCAGTCACTAATGACATCAATTACTGCAATAAAAAGAGCAATCATGTGTTGCTCTTTTTATTGATTTATCCAAAGTGTTTGATTCAGTGGATCATGGTCTTCTCCTGCAAAGGCTCAAATGTATAGATATTAATGACTCTGTGCTGACTGGAAGAACTCAGTGTGTGTCCATAGATAATTATATCTCTACACCTCTACTAGTAAAGGTGGGTGTTCCTGAAGGATCTATCCTGGGACCAATTTTATTTTCTGTTTATATAAATGATCTTGGTGTAAGATTGGATCCAGTAAAGGTACAATTTATATGGATTATAACATTATTTATACAATGGCTCCATCTTTAAAAGTGACAATGGGCTCCTTAAAGACTGCTTTTATCTTATCGCAGACATCTTTTGTTTACTTAAAATTGGTGCTAAATGCCAAAAAGACAAAATATATGATTTTTACACGTTCCCATTTATCACGTACTGATTGTATGTAGAATGTTGCCTCTTATAAATACCTTGATGTTAAGTTGACTTTTGGTATTCATATTGATAGCCTCCTAAAAAAAAAAAACGCTAGGTTTTTATTTTTGTTTAAAAAAAAATTAATTACTGCTAGAAAACGAATAGTCGAAAGTAACTTTTTGTCAGTATTAGACCATGATGATGTAATTTATATACATGCATCCTTGACTCTTTTAATAAAACTGGATGCAGTCTATCATGCTGCTTTACGATTTGTAGCTGGTGCGAGTGCCCGTACACATCTTTGTAACTTATATGAAATGACACAATGGACTTCACTGTGCCTAAGAAGAAAAACTCATATTAATTTATATTGTAAAAGCTTTATTGGGTAAATTACCGCAGTATATATCTAGTTTGCTGACATATTGTTCTAGCATATAAAACACCAGATCAACAGAACATGTTTTACTCAAGATACCAACTACCCACACAGGTTTAGGTAGATCTGCCTTTTCCAATCATGCTCTGTATGCATGGAATGAGCTCCAAGGCACACTAAACATGGAATCTGTATGGAATCTCTTTATCTGTTTAAACAAATTTAAAGTCAGTTTTTTCAGAAAAATTTAAATGCTTTACATATTAGTTTATGATCTCTATTGCTTTTTTCATTCCTTAATTCCTTGATCTCGGTATATTTTGTGTTTGTTTACTTTGTGGTTTTTATGTCCTTCTTTTTATATCTGTGTGAATTTATTTCACACATCAACAACAACAGCCATTCGCCACTAAGTGGTGGTGACGTCACCACGATGCTTGTGCCAGGCTATGTGCACGTTAAGGCCACGTGAAGTGTCAAACGCCCACTGGCAGGAGGTCACGGGACAGATCCAACAGGTGACACGGGTCGACTGACTGAGATGACTGGCTGATGCACCACCTGTGCCCCCAACATTGTCAACTTGCTATGCTTTAGCCACCAGGCGCTCTGCTCATTATTGTGAGCGTCGCTCCTCTGCGCTCCGTTGTTGTTGGAGGGCGACTGCCTCCAACTGGCCAGTAGCGTCATTCACAAGCCTCCTCCAAAGAGGCCAATCTTGACACCGCTGGTACCAGTCATCGGCAAGTCCAAAATCCCCCTGTACCACATCACTCCATCTCTTCGGAGGAGGAGCTCACCGATGGGACTTTGTCCACATCTTTCAAAGATTTGTGAGTTCCTCTCACAATCCAGCCTGGTTAAACCCATGATGGATCTTAGGCAGGCCAGCCTAAATGTTTCTACCGGCAAAGATGTTCCATTAGGGGGGTCCACGTTTCGCAAGCATAGAGAAGAGAGGGAATGACCATGGCCGAGAATACCTGAAGCTTTGTGCGGTGCGACAAACCGGGTAGCTTCCACACAACGTTACGCAACCAATGAAAAGATAATGCTGATCAACTGATTCGGAGTGAGACCTCTGCTGTCAAACCGGAGCTGGTCATAAGCACACTTCCCAGGTATGGAAAACACTCCACTCTCTCCACAACTGCCCCATAACCAATTGGGAGCTGTGGGGGTGGAGTGTGCTTAGTTTTGGTTGGGCTGATGGTAAGGCCCCATCTCTTAGTGGGAAGCTCCAGGTTCATCAGCAGCGCCTCCAACTCCTCCTCTGAGTGAGCAATAACCAGATCATCAGCATACATAATGTGGTTGACCAATAGGGAGCCATCCCTTGAGTGGTGGTGGCGTAGTGGCTAGAGCACAGGGCTGCTAATCAGAAGGTTGCTGGTTCGAACCCCACGGCCACCACCATTGTGCCCTTGAGCAAGGCACTTAACTCCAGCACTTAACTCCAGGTTGCTCCGGGGGGATTGTCCCTGTAATAAGTGCACTGTAAGTCGCTTTGGATAAAAGCGTCTGCCAAAATGCATAAATGTAAATGTCCTTGACCGCACCCGGGCATCGATCAACCTCCCATTATATCTGTACCAGATGGAAATTCCTCCGGTACAGCCATCGAAGGCTTCACGAACCACATGGTCGAAATAGATATTAAATAATGTGGGAGCCAGAGGACATCCCTGTCGCACTCCAAGGTGAACAGGGAATGGCTCCGACTCCCGACCACGTAGTTTCACCCTGGCCCGCTCATCATCGTGAAGGTCCTTAATGATCGCGAGCAGCGGGTCTGGGACTCCGAAAGCACGAAGAACAACCCAGAGCCCAGGCCTACTGATGGTCTCATAGGCCTTGACCAGGTCAATAAAGCAGAGATGTAGGTCTTGCTGGAATTCCCTACACCTCTGCTGTAGCAGACGGACAGAGAATATGGCATCTGTGCAAGACCGCCCCTTCCTGAAACCACACTGGGGCTCCGCAAGTCTCTCTTCAGCGTGCCTGGCAAGGCGATGTTGAATAATCCTTGCCAGGACCTTTCCCGGCACACTGAGGAGTGAGATGCCCCTATAGTTGTTACAATCTGTGCGGTCCCCCTTTTTAAAGAGAGGAACCGCCAGGGCATTCTTCCAATCCTGCGGAACCCGCCCAGTGGTCCAGACTGTTGTTATGATGTCATGTAGGGCAGTCTGTGTACAAACACCACCCTCCCTCAGAATTTCACTGGGGAGATCATCTCTGCCCAGTGCCTTTCCTGGTCTCAGGCTCCGGATCGCCATCAGTACTTCCTCCAAAGATGGCACCTCAGCCAGCCACCCACAGGGAGCGACTTCTTCCTCCAATATTTGTGGCACTGCAGCCCCAGCAGGGTCATCCCGACTTTGTCCTACAAAGTTTTCCAGGCTCAGGGACTTCCTCTCCCCCAGGACCTCACAGAAATGCTCAGCAAATCTGCAAAGCTGTTTCTGGGGGTTGGAGATTGGATCACCGTTCTTTCCCCTAATTATGGTAATAGGTGTGGCGCTGCAAGTAACTTTTTTGATAGAATTAAAGAGTGATTTGTGACCGTGGGCCACTGAGGCAGACTCCATCTCCTCAGCAACCCGTGACCACCAACCATCCTTGCAGCGCCCCATGGCTCTCCGAACCTCCAAGCGAAGGCTGCGGTAAGCCTCCTCATTCTCTGACGTGGGATGCTGTAGACGATGAGAGTGGGCCTCTCACTTTTTCTCAGCCAGCCTGAACACCTCCTCCATCAGCCAGGGTTTCTGAGGAGGTCTGGACCGTGTGCCCAAAACTACCATTGCAGTTACATGAGCCACAGTCCTAAACCTCGCCTATTTCCCCTCGACATCCAGAAGAGTGGGGGATGATGCCAACCCCAGCTGCAAGCGATGCTGAAATTCTCGCTTGTAACTTTCATCAGCTAGCCTAGACCAGGCCACTATGGGTTTTAAAGGCGTCCTGGGTTTACACACAACACCAGAGTGGAAGAATGACAGGCGCATCTTACAGATGACAAGTCAATGGTCAGTAGGCAGATCTGCTCCACGGTAGGTCCTGGTGTCAAGGACATGGGCCCACATCTGCTGTTCCGTCACTATGTAGTCCAGCAGATGTTCTTGCTTGGACGCGGCATGCATCCATGATGTTGTGTGAATGCGCCGATGCTGGAGCAGTGTGTTGGTAATTACAAGCCCATGGGCTGCACAAAAATCTAGCAGCCTCCTGCCGTTGTTATTGAGCTGATCATGTCTTCCAATCACTCCTGACCAGATGCTAGCATCATGACCAACTCGGGCATTGAAATCACCCAACATGATAATTCTATCCCGAGGGGCCACTTTAGCCAACACCTGTGACAGGAGGTCATAGAAGGCATCTGACTCATCGGCCTTTCCCGCATCCCTCCACGGATGTTCATCTTCGGTGGGGGCATAAATAACCACCACCACTCCTCGCCTCTGGTTGATGGTAAGGCGAACCTAAAGTAACCTGGGGCTCACAGCTTCCCACACCTCACCACCAAGCTCCCACGCTGCCTTCATTCTTTTGTTCAGAAGTCGCCTGCCCCGAGTAGAGGACAGTCCACCCCTCATTGTGACAAGAGCCAGAGCCGGTCCACCGGACCTCCTGAACACCACAGAGATCCAGGTGGTACCGGTCCAGCTCCTGACAGAGGAGTGGCAGCCTCTCCTCTGCTGTGAGCGTTCGAACATTCCACGTGGCCATCCATAGCAGCTTTTTGTTGTTTCTGGAGGAGCCCCGAGGTTGAGGATTCAGTCTCCTGGCTCTGTCTGATGGAGTTTGGCCAGAAGATGTCATAGACACCTGCCCCCCCAGGGCCTCCGGCACTAACTTACTTAAAGATTTAATTTGTGGTTTAGTGGTAATCATTTGAAGGTAGAGGGGTTACCAGCCCCTCGCACCCATCCAGAGCCCCCATTTGGCTGCTGTGGTGACTACAAAGCGCCATGACAGAAAAAAACGAGGAGGGAACAGTCTTTATTGGCCCTCCCCCAATGGTGCTGCCCACGACATTGCCCGTCCAGCACCACACGGAGGTAGGGGGTTATTCCACACATGCACTCGCACTCACACACACTCGCACTCACACACATGTGCACAAACATGTGCACACACACAAACAGACACACACACACACAGACACAAAAATACTCAACAAATACACACAGACAGAAACAAACAAATACACATACACACAGACAGAAACAAACAAATACACACACAGACACACACACAAATGCATATAAATATACACACAGAAACAAACAAATACAGACACACAAACACACACACAGATACACACAAGCACACACACCTGAATATCCATGACAGTGGTGCCGAAACCCGGGAGGGAGGAGGGATGCACTGTCGCAGAGTCCTCGTGGCTGTCTGCCAGGGGCTGGAGGGCTCGTTGCCAGCTGCCGGGGGGGGGGGGAGGAGAGAGCTGGTGTCCAACAGAGGGCAGAGGAGTGGTTGAAAAACCGGGAAACAGTGTGTCCGAGAGCCGGCAAGCAAGTTCTTCTCTATATGTCTCTCTTACCCCCAAACCCTGCTTCAGCCTCTCCCCTTTCCATCCCATTCCTGCCCCCAGGAGGCTGGGTGGTGCCCAGGTCCCCACCCACCCCCGGCACCCCTGCTAACGCTGTCTCTTTCTAATATCCCTCCCAGGTAGGTGAGTCCGTCCCTACGGGGGTAGGAGGGGGGCCTGTGCCAGTCTGTTGGAGCTGCGGGGATCAAGGGCAAATCCAGGACCACTGCCCAGAAATGTAGATGGGCAAGCTGGATTTCTGATGCTCCACAGACTGCCCTGATCAAGCTGGGACTTATCGGATACCGGTAAGTACCTAGGGGATACATATCAAGCTTTGGTGAATGCTGGCTGTTCTCAAACCAAAGTTTATTGCAAGATGGGGCACTGGGCACAAATAATCTGTTGAAGGGGCGGTGTGTGCACAGGGATATTCACACGTATCCAGTGGTTACCATTGAGATCCTATTCAGGGGCAGAAAACAGAGTGGAGGCCACGGTTAATTCCCACCTCCCTGATTTTGGGGATGAATTGGCCTGATTTTAAGAATTTATTTAGGGAAATTTGTGTGGATGGGTCCTGTGAAATAATGTCTTGGTGTGTGATGTGCGATGCTATGGCTGGGGAGGTGGTGCTAGGGCTATCTACATCAGCTCTGCATCATGAAGACGCAAAGGAAGAGGTCCCTGCCCTCAGGGAACTCCCTAAGGGGGATTCCCCTCTAGAGTAATCATGTGACGAGTCCATCAAACACGCATTTGGCCAAGTGAGAGTAATCAATGTTCAACAGCTCCAGCCTAATGTCGCGCTCACATACCCGTAATTTTCAGTTATCAAAAATAGGTTGTATCGAGTGATGCAGGACACTCAAACAAAAGATAATACAACCTAGTTAGAAGTCCTGAAGGGCAGTCGGGAAGCACTTTTCCAGGTGTCTCGCCATAATCATTCATTTCTAAAAATAGCTGCAGATTTTTCTAAAAATAGCTGCAGATTTGATAGCCAATCCAGTTACATATTTAATTAACCTTTCTTTAGCCACAAATCAAGTACCAGCCATCTGGAAATCTGCCAATGTTCTCCCCCTTCATAAAGGTGGTGATCCTGAAAACATAAATAACTATAGGCCTATTTCTAAATTGTCAGTATTAGCTAAATTAATGGATTCACTCATCAGCATGCAATTTAAAGACTATCTAATTAATAACAATTTTCTGAATGAATTTCAATCCGGTTTCCGGAAACAACATAGTACAATAACAGCTGTTTCAAAAGTTGTCAATGACCTGGTCAAAATCTTGGACAATAAACAGCACTGTGCAGCACTGTTTATTGATTTGTCAAAAGCTTTTGACACAGTGGACCATAAAATACTCCTTCAAAGACTCACCTCTATTGGACCATCAGAACAAGCAGTGGGATGGTTTAACAGTTACTTAACAGGGAGAACACAATATGTGCAAGTAGACGTCCTCACTTCTGCCTCCCAAAATATTTCAAAAGGGGTGCCTCAAGGCTCAATCCTTGGGCCTCTTCTTTTTATCATTTATACAAACAACCTCTGCAATAATATAAAAAATACAAATTATCATTACTATGCTGATGACACTGTTCTCTATTGTTCTGGGTCCACATTAGGTCAAGCAATCACAAATTTACAATCCGCTTTTAACATCTTGCAACATAATCTGGCTACTTTAAAGTTGGTACTAAACTCTAAAAAAAAAATAAAGTCATGACTTTCACTCTGGGAAAATCAACTAAAAATAATGTCCCAACCATTTGTACACTTTCTGGTACAGAAATCGAAGAAGTGTCACATTACAGATACTTGGGCATTACCATTGATCAATCACTGTCTTTTACATTGCATGTCCAAGATTTGGTTTAAAAACTGAAATTGAAGTTAGGTTTTTTCTTTAGAATCAAGTCTTGTTTATCTTTTGAAGCAAAAAAACAACTTGTAAATGCAACATTCTTGTCTGTCTTAGACTACGGTGATATTTTATATATGCACTCAACCTCCCAGTGTCTTCATGCTTTGGACTCATGTAGCCTTAAGATTCATCACAAACTTAAAATCTCTCACTCATCACTGTTTGCTGTATTCTCGGGTCGAGTGGTTCTCCCTCTCCATTCGGCATAGATGCACTGGCATCTTTTTATTTATAAGGCAGTATTAGGACTTCTTCCTCCTTACCTGAACACTTACATCCTCCCGAGGTCTGCAGGGACACATCACCTGCACTCACAGGATCTGTTTTTATTGACAGTCCCTAAAGCCCGCACTGACTTTGGCAAAAAGGCGTTTAATTTTGCAGCACCATCTGCATGGAATCAGCTTCAGAATGAACTTCAGTTGAAGGAGTTGGTCTCACTTTATTCTTTTAAAGGCTTTTTAAAGGACCTTGCAAAAAGGAAGTCTGTCTGTCACTGTTTTTAAATTGATTTAGGACTCAGGTTTTTTTTTTTGTTTGTTTGTTTTTTATGATGTCATTGTTGTTTGATTATGATGAGTGAAAGTGTGTCTATGTATTTATCTGTAAGTGTCTTTGTATCTATTTGAAACCGCACTGCTGCCACTTGCCAGGACACTATTGTAAAAGAGATTTTAAATCTCAAGGAGTTTTTTATCCTGGTTAAATAAAGGTTTGAATGAATGAATGAATGAATGAATGAATAATCCAATGGCTGGCTATTTAGGGCAGGAAAGAATATTTAACTGAATAATGGCACGTTTTTTTTGGCCAGGCATTCACGGGGACGTTCATAGGTGGTATACGGCATGCCGTGAATGTCAGTTGGTGAATCCTCCGGCCATCCCAAAAGCGCCATTTGCCCTCTACCGTTAATTGAGGTCCCCTTCAAAGGAATTGGTATGGACCTCATTGGGCCATTAGAACGGACCACACATGGACATCACTTTTTTTGCATTAGTTCTGGTGGACCCCTGCGCAACATCTCAGCACGTAGTGTTGTGGAGGCACTCTTCAGAATAATCTCCTGAGTGGGGTTTCTGAAAGAAATCCTCACTGACCAGGGCACTACATTTATGTCACAAACTCTACGTGAACTTTATGAATTATTATGTATCAAATCGATTTGCACCAGTGAATACCACCCACAAACCGATGGGTTGGCGGAATGATTGAATAAAACCCTGAAAATCATGATCCGTAGGTTCGTACACGAGGATGCTAGAAATTGGGAAAATTGGCTTGAGCACTTGTTATTTGCAGAGTGAGACATGCCACAACCCTTACGGGGCTTTCCCCATTTGAGCAGCTGTATGGGCATAGGAATGCTTGGGGGAGAGACCTTCAAACAGTAAAAATTATATTCAATTCATTCTTGATCTTAAGAGCAAATCTCCACACTTTGGGTCAATTACCACAGGGGAATTTACTCCAAGCTCAGGAACATCAATGCCGCATGTATGATGGTGCACTTGACGACAGGTATTCGGGAGAATAAGCGCTTATATTACTTTCCACCTCAAGCTCTACGTTACTTTCCAAGTAGCAAGGGCCCTTTTAGGTCACACGGCAAGTGTCTGTGATAAGATAAAGCAGTCTTTAAGGAGCCCATTACCACTTTTATTGTCACGATTATGAGGTTAAGCAAATGGATGGGGCGGAGCATGTCAAGTTTACCATCTCAACCTCCTAAAATCATGGAGGGAGGCGGTCACTGTGGCCTTGGCGAGAGTAGACCCAGAGAGGGCGGAGCTTGGGACAGAGGTGATGCTCAAACCTAATCAGTTCACCCTGGTCCTGTGTGGAGACCACATCCCACTGTCACAGCTCACAGAGGTAGCCAAGTTGCAAGCAGAATTCACGAATATGTTCTCGCATTTCCCCATTCACACAAACCTCATAGAACACCACATCGAGACCAACCCGTTGGTGGTACTTCGTAGACACCCCTATCTCCTTCCTGAACACAAAACAAAGTTGTTGAGGAAGAATTAGAGGATATGCTCGAGATGGGCATAATAGAAGAGTCACACAGGGAATGGACCAGCCCGGTGGTTCTGGTACCTAAGAGCGTTGGGACGGTCCAATTCTACGGGGACTATCGGAAAGTGAACACTGTGTCTACATTTTACGTGTACCCAATGCCCTGGATTGACGAATTGCTCAATTGGTTGGGCTCAGCTCAATTAATTCAACACTAGATTTAACAAAGGGCAGATCCCCTTAACTCCAATCTCCAAAATCCATTGGGCATACACACTGTTGGCCTTACACCAATTTGTGACCCTTCCGTTCAGTTTGTTTGGGGACTCAGCCACATTCCAGTGTTTCATGGACAAAATTCTCAGGCCTTATTAGGCATATGTCACCACTTATCTAGATGATATCATCATTTATAGTAATGATTGCTGGCGGCACATGCAACATCTGGGAGCCATCCTGAGATTGCTGCGGCGGGGGGGACTCATAGCAAACCAGAAGTAGTACGCGATTGGGCGGTGGAAGTTCGATATCTGGGGTTTCACTTGGGCAATGAAATTAACAAAACACAGCGACTGTGACCTGCCCAGTGCCCAAGACCAAAAAAGAGGTGAGATAGTTTCTGGGGCTGTCTGGCTACTACCGAAGGTTTGTGCCTAGTTTCTCTGACGTCACCAGCCCACAGACTGATCTCAATTGAAAGGAGTCTCCTGATCCGGTCCAGTGGATGGAGACCTACCAACAAACATGCTTTTCTAATTTGAAACCTGCACTTTGTGGGGGACTACTCTTACACGCTCCAAACTTCTCTCTCCCCTTTATTTTGCAGATGGATGCATCAGACAAAGGACTGGGGGCAGTGCTCTTGCAGGAGGTGGAGGAGCGACCGGTGCTGTACATTAGTCGTAAAATCTCGCTGAGTGAAACTAAGTACAGCGACATTGAAAAGGAGTGTTTGGTGATCAAGTGGGCGATCCTCACCCTCCGCTACGAGTTTGTAATTAATGAAAAAAAAAACAGGCCTACCGAACTTGTTTCATGTATGCGCTCTCACTCACAGACATGCACGAACGGACGAGTTGGGGCAGTTAACACCAAATTTGTTTTTGTGTGCATCTGTTCTGTTTTCCCAATGTTTTCCTATGTAAACATACGCTGGATGAATGTCTTTGACATTTGCACCACGTCTTGCTGTTTCTTCAGCATCTCGATCAGGACCAGTACTGTTTAAACACAGTGTCAACAAGTTGAAAAAAACTTCAGAAACGGATGTCAAGACACCGACACTCTGCTTCATTCTTTGTGCTTTGTCTAGATTGTTTTTAGCACAGTTGTCACAAAGATTCAATGTTCTGAACAAGTTCAGGCCGCATAGAGGGGACTGTTGCATTGCTTCATATTATCCAGATTGTTCTGCACCAAGTGAATTTTCAGCAAATAAACTGAAATTCAATGCTTTTTTTCCATTCTGCTCTAGTGTCCTGAGGGGCTGCCGTGCATTGTTAAAACTGTGTAAGTTTATTGTTTCAATACGGTTACGAATGTTGCCTATATGCTTACATAAAATAAAGCCTACTGCAACAGTACTTGATAGGAGAAGAAATTATATAGACAGTGAGCGATTTTGGGTTCGGATAGGGTTCGAGTTTATAATCTGGCAGTTTTGTTTGGGCTGGGTAGGGTTGGGCCACATGGTCAGGTTGGGTTTCATTTTAAGGCCATTTCTTAGTGCTTAAACTACGCATCAATCATTTATCAACACCTCTCACTAGAGCATGAATGGCTATTACATTTAATAAAGTTTATTAATTCAAGAAATACATTGCGAAAGCAGGTTACTTTACCTGTGGACTATCTCAAGCACTGCAGGTGCAGTTCTAGAGGGGGGCAAGGGGTTGGTTTATATGTGTTCATTCCACTACCTGGTCATTTTTTATTATTATCCAGAGGCAACTGACTAATATTATTCAGATAAGTTGCTCCCAGCATACTTTTATCTGAATAATAGATTTGATTAGTCCCCTTAGATCTGCATACACTTAAAATAACACTACTCTCAACCAGAGAAGTGACTTATACTATCTAGATAGGCTGACCAACGCTACCTTATCCAGACTTTTAATTAGCCTCCATAGCTTCCTATGTACCCTTGGCCAGAATAATGTTAACAATAATCAGAGGCAATGACTAGCATTATTTAGGCGAATTGACCAACATTTTGTTGTTCTATATAATGATTATATTTAGTCCCTACACTCTAGGTACAATTATCCATCCATCCATCTATCTTCAACCGCTTATCTGAAGTCGAGTCGTGGGGGCAGCAGCTCCAGCAGGGGGCCCCAAACTTCCCTATCCCGAGCCACATTAACCAGCTCTGACTGGGGGATCCCGAGGCATTCCCAGGCCAGTGTGGAGATGTAATCTCTCCACCTAGTCCTGGGTCTTCCCTGAGGCCTCCTCCCAGCTGGACGTGCCTGAAAAACCTCCCTAGGGAGGCGCCCAGGGGGCATCCTTACCAGATGCCCAAACCACCTCAACTGACTCCTTTCCACGCAAAGGAGCAGCGGGGCTCTACTCCGAGCTCCTCACCCCATCTCTAAGGGAGAAGCCGGCACCTTTCTGAGGAAGCCCATTTCGGCCGCTTGTACTCGCGACCTAGCCTTCATGACCATAGGTGAGGGTAGGAACAAAAATTGACCGGTAGATCGAGAGCTTTGCCTTCCAGCTCAGCTCTCTTTTCGTGACAACGGTGCAATAGAGTGAGTGCAATACCGCCCCCGCTGCCCCGATTCTCCGGCCAACCTCCCACTCCATTGTCACCTCACTCGTGAACAAGACCACTGAGGTACTTGAACTCCTTCACTTGGGGCAATAACTCTCCATCGGTTTCCTGCTGAGAAACATGGCCTCAGATTTAGAGGTGCTAATCATCATCCCAGCCGCTTCACACTCGACTGCCAAGCGATCCAGTGAGAGCTGAAGGTCACGGACTGATGATGACATGAAGACTACATCATCTGCAAAAAGCAGCGATGAGACACCCAGCCCACCGAAACGCACACCTTCCCCACCCCGACTATGCCTCGATATCCTGTCAATGAATATCACAAACAGAATTGGTGACAAAGCGCAGCCTTGGCAGAGACCAACTCCCACATGGAACGAACTCGACTTCGTGCCGAGGACCTGGACACAGCTCTCGATTTGGACATACAGGGATTGGATCGCCCTAAGAAGGGACCCCCCCACTCCGTATTCCCGCAGCACCTCCCACAGTCTCTCCTGGGGTACCCGGTCATACGCCTTCTCCAGATCCACAAAACACACGTAGACCGGATGGGCATACTCCCAGGCCCCCTCCAGGATCCTTGCAAGAGTAAAGATCTGGTCCGTCGTTCCATGGCCAGGACGGAACCCGCATTGTTCCTCTTCAATCCGAGGTTCGACAATCGGCCGAACCCTCCTCTCCAGCACCTTGGAGTAAACTTTACCAGGGAGGCTGAGAAGTGTGATACCCCTGTAGTTGGCACACACTCTCTGGTCCCCCTTTTTGAAGAGGGGAACACCCACCCCGTTCTGCCACCCCTTAGGCACTGTCCCAGACTTCCACGCAATGTTGAAGAGGCGTGTCATCCATGACACCCCCTCCCCATCCAAAGCTTTCAGCATTTCTGGTTGGATCTCATCAATCCCCGGGGCTTTGCCACTGCGGAGTGACCTCCCCCAGTGAAATAGAATCCGATCCCCACAGCCTCCGGCTCTGCCTCTAGCAGATGTTGGGATTTAGGAGTTCTTCAAAGTGTTCCTTCCACCGCCCAATAACCTCCTCGGTTGAAGTCAACAGCATCCCATCTTTGCTGTATACAGCTTGGATGGTTCCCCGTTTACCCCTACTAAGGTACACTTAGTTAATGCAAAATAGTTAGCCAGAAAGCTAATGTCTCAGATGACATGCCTGATGCTCTATCAATGCTGAGCTGAGTTTGTCCCGACACTGATCGCAGATATGTGTTAACAAGGATTTAACATAATCTATTAAAGACAAGAAAATCAATGCTGATTTTCTCAGAGATCATACATTTGCTCTTTGTCTCCCTGGGGAGTTCTGTCCTTTGAATGCAAACACCTCAGCAATCTGCCTTACAATATTGAGACAACACTCAATGAACAAATCTTTTTTTAGGTATGTCCTCTAAAACACTTCTTATTACAATCCATTAAGATTTCAATAATTTGTTGCTTTTACCTCTCCACTCAAACATACAAATGATTCAACATAGTAATTAGCATTAGCTGAGAAGTTACAACTCACAATTTGATTGAAGATGGCATGCTGGTAAAGTGGCCAAAAATCCTTTCACACAGAGGTCCAAGATATATCCCGGTAAAGTCATTCCGGCAACTGTCCATGGACTGCGAGATTTTGTTTTTTCCAACTGCAAGAGCTTTCCCATAATATGTGCTCACATTTACACACATCCAATCGTAAAGACCAAAGAGACATGAGGGTGTGACATCTAATGTAAAGCATCTTGAGTTTACTGATAATCGTGGCTTGTCTCTCATCAGAGCCGAGTGTCAATTCGATTTTTGTGTGCCGATTGTTTGTTTGTTTTCTTCTCTTAAACCATTAATGACTTTAATTGAAGAGGTATAAGTGAGGCCAGCAGGGGGTGTTCACCCAGCGGTCTGTGTGGGTCCTAATGCCCCAGTATAGTGATGGTGACACCATACTGTAAAAAGGCACCATCTTTCAGTAAACCGAGGTCCTGACTCTCAGCAGTTTTTAAAAATCTCAGAACACTTATATTATTTATAAATAGTATGGGTATAACCCTGGTGTCCTGGCCAAATTCCCCCCCCCCCATTGGCCCTTCTCATTACCTCCTAATAATCCCCAGCCTCAAGATTTGACATGTTGTGCATTCAGTGATTATATTCTTCTCGGCACAATTGTACAGAGCGGTTATCTGAGTTATCGTAGACTTTATCAGTTCAAACCAGTCTGGCCAATCTCTGTTGATCTCTCTCATCAACAAGTGTTTCTGTCCACAGAACTGCCACTCACTGGATGTTTTTTGTTTTTGGCACCATTCTGATTAAATTCATACCTGAAGCTCCTGACCTGTATCTGCATGATTTTTTGCATTGCACTGCTGCCACACGACTGGCTGATTAGATAAATCGCACAAATGTTCTAGCTCAGTTATTATTATTCTTGGGGATTTTAACAAAGAAAATCTCACACCTGAACTGCCCAAATACAAACAGCACATTACATGCCCCACAGGAATGTACTGGATTACTGCTACACAACTATAAAGGATGCATATCGCTCTGTCCCACGTGAAGCTTTGGGACTCTCTGATCAATGTCTGGTTCATCATCTTCTGACCTACAGGCAGAAATTAATATCCACAAAGCCAGTAGTAAGGACTGTAAAGATATGGACCACTGAAGCAGAGCTGGAACTAAAAGCCTGCTTTGAATGCACTGATTGGAGTGTTTTTGAAGCTGCAGCTACAGACCTATTACATCATATATCTGTTTCTGTGAGGACATGTGCATCCCTTTATCATTCAACAATTATAAACCATGGTTTACAGGAAAACTCAAGACAGCTTCGTCATGCCAAATAGGATGCTTACAGGAGTGGGGATAAAGTCTTGTATAATCAGGCCAGGAACACACTGAATAAGGAAATCAGAGTGACTAAAAGAAGCTACTCTGAGAAGCTGGAAAACAAGTTTTCAGCTGATGACCCTGCATCAGCATGGAGTGGCCTGAAACAACTTACTAATAACAGGACTCCTACCCCTAACCCTGTGGTGGAGCAATGACTGGCTGATGACCTGAATGTGTTCTACTGCAGATTCGAAAGGCCCAATCTCACACCCCACACCCACTCTGACCTTCACTACACACAAATGCCAACACCTCCTGCAACCCCCCTCCAGCTACTCAACCTGCACTCAAGATCTGTGAAGATATGTGTGCTGCGAAGAAAAAGATGAGAAAGGCTTCAGGCCCAGATTTTTGTTCGTGCCTCCGATCCTGTGCTAACCAACTGGCCGCCATCTTCACTCAGATCTTCAATAGATCACTGGAGCGGTGTGAAGTCCCATGCTGCTTCAAACACTCAAATATTATCCCTGTCCCTAAGAAACCATAAATCACAGGACTCAATGACTACAGACCTGTCGCCCTGACATCTGTGGTCATGAAATCATTTGAGAGACTGGTGTTGGCCCAGCTGAAGGACATCACTGGACCCTTTCTAGATCACCTTCAATTTGCTTATTGTGCAAACGTGTCTGTGGATGATGCAGTCAACCTGGGATTGCATCATATCCTGCAACATCTGAACAGACATTTGCAAGGATCCTTTTTGTGGACTTCAGTTCAGCTTTCAACACCATCCTCCCAGCTATTCTCCGGACTGAGTTAAACCAACTCCCTGTTCCCATGTCTATCTGTCAGTGGATTACCAGCTTTCTGATGGACAGGCAGCAGCTTGTGAGACTGGGGAAATTCACTTCTAGCAACTGTACAAACAGCACTGGTGCCCCCCAGGGATGCGTGGTCTCCCCACTACTCTTCTCCCTCTACACCAATGACTGCAACACCAAGGACACCTCTGTCAATCTCTTGAAGATTTCAGATGATACTACTGTCATCGGCCTCATCCGAGATGACGATGAGTCTGTATACAGAAAGGAGGTTGAACGGCTGGCTCACTGGTGCAATCATAACAACCTGGAGCTGAACACTCTCAAAATGGTGGAGATGATTGTGAACTTCAGGTGGAACACCCCAACACTGTCCCCCCCCCCCATCATTCTAAACATCACTGTGGCAGCTGTGGAGTCATTCAGGTTCCTGGGCACTACCATCTCACAGGACCTGAAGTGGGACACCCACATTGACTCCATTGTGAAAAAGGCCCAGCAGAGGTTGTGCTTCCTTCGCCAGCTGAAGAAGTTCAACCTGCCACAGGAGCTGCTGATACAGTTCTACTCAGCAGTCATTGAGTCTGTCCTCTGCACTTCAATAACTGTCTGGTTTAGTTCAGCTATGAAATCAGACATCAGAAGACTACAAAGGACAGTTCGGACAGCTGAGAAGATTATTGGTTGCCCCCTGCCCCCCCATCAAGAACTATACTGCTGGTAAAATCACTCTGGACCCCACTCACCCTGGCCACAACCTTTTTGAACTGTTGCCTTCTGGCTGGCGCTTCAGAGCTCTGAGCACCAGAACCGTCAGACACAGGAACAGTTTTTTTCCCTCAGGCTATCCGTCTCATGAACAGTTAAAGCTGCCCCATTGAGCAATAATTATGTGCAATACACAGTTTAAGTCTATTTACATTATCTAACATATCCTCTTCTGCAATTACATACAAAGAAAAAAAAACCTTTTTGCACGGTACATAACATACTGCATTTTTGTACTTTATATAACAGATTAGTTTTAGATTTGCACTACGTATGTGTATTTCTGAAGGTGTGTGTCTGTACGTATATGTATAATTATATATATAAATTTTTTTTTTTTTACCATCTATCTAGCTGTTTTTGTATTGTCACCAAGACAAATTCCTTGTATGTATAAGCATGCTTGGCAATAAAGCTGATTCTGAATGAGTAGAAGTACAGGTGTTCCTAATATAGTCTCTATGAGCATATGTTTTCTTTCCACATGCCAGTAGACACTGATAAACATGCCAGTCACTTCCGTAATCGATGTTATACATAATTCTCTTTAGTACCATTCTAGTGTCTTGGTTGACTGATAAGAGTGTCTGTGTGCTTACGTATGTGTGGGTGCTCAACACGGTTAAACTTACTCTGGCTAAGACATCAGGGTATGCTACAGCTGCATGCAGACAGGGACGCATTTAATTCTCATTTTCATAATTGTATTTTTGTTTTAATTTATAATTATAATTTTTTTCTAATGCATCACAAATGCCTAGGACTTGACTGAACTCGGAAAGATTTGAGTGCCAAAGGATCATGTATAGTCATGTCAGAGTTAAATGCATCTGTGAGTCTGTGACAAGTCCATCAAAAATTACATTTGAGACCAGACACTCTCCCTAACTCGAATGAAACAATAAACATTACAAACAGTAGTATGCTATGCTAGCTAGAACACCCATAATACCTAGAGTACAAACTGCATGCTGCCATCTTTGCTTATGCGCACTCTTTTCCTGATCCAATAAATATCATGAGACTAATTACTATGGAGCCACAGGGAAGTGACATCATGGTTGCACCACAAGAACATGCATGGTGCCTTCACTAGCAACTGACAGCAGACGGAAAAATATACATGTAAATTTCACAGTTTTAAGAGACCTAAAAAAATTGTTATTGGTGAAATATCTACTAAAGTAAATGCAATTTATATGTTTCATTATAAAAAAAATTGTTTGAATACACAGCTACTTTTGAATGACCATCAATGGAGAAAATGGCTTTTTGTCAACATTTACATTTATGCATTTGGCAGACACTTCTATCCAAAGCGACTTACATTGCACTTATTACAGCGACTATCCCCCCGGAGTAACCTGGAGTTAAGTGTCTTACTCAAGGACACAATGGTGGTGGCTGTGGGGATCGAACCATCATAACATAATGGTTAAGGTACCGCTAACTGACTTTGCTAACCAGCCAAACCTTGATCCCATGTATGCTACATACTTGTCACATGATATTATCACGCAACCTCATTACACACATTTATTTCTGCAAGTCCACTAAATAGTTATTTTGCATTTTGCAATCCAATCTCATGTAAAAACAATATAACTTCTGGGAGCCCAAGATTTCAAACAGATTTTAAAACCGCGGCTCTAGCATGTGCAAGGTCGAACACATTGCATTGTTGTGGGAAACAGTATCTCATGCAGTGTTCTCTGTAACCGTTTTATATGCGGTTACTGATATTTTGGCATATGTTGTAAGTCATCCAGGTATTCCATGCATAAAGACAATTTGCGTGCAATGCACAGTACTATAAAATGCAGAAAAGTAGAATGGCATTATGCTATTCCAGCTCACATGCCAAGAGGGAAAAACAAATACTCTCCATTGTATAACTGTATTCATGAGTCAGAACCATATTGACAGTTTTCTAGTACATGTTTTCATATGATCATCTTTTCTTTGTAGTTTTATTTTTAAAAGAATAATAAAAATGACAGCGATTATTCTGAAGATGGAGTTTTGCACTCATGCCTACTTTTTTCCTTGAAATGGTGGAGGAATGTTTTTCTTTTTCACCTGTCAAAATGAAATGACAGATGGACCTCTTTTAAAAGCATTTCGAGTTTTCACCATATCACATACGGTAAATTTCAGGAGTCCAGTTAAGACAGAGTGAAGCTCCTAATGCGTTCCATCCTACACAGTTTATCTGCAAGTTTTTCGTCCTTTGAAAAATAATGTCAGGTCCATTTGCTTCTCCTTGATCTCATCTGTAGCACAAAATCCTTAGAGGAAAAAAAGTAAGAACACTTATCAAAGAAGCAAAAACAGACACAAGCAAACACACAGCTAAACTTTCTCACTCTTCTGCACACACACAAACACACATAAACATACACAGGCACACCTTCAAAGGCAATATATGTAACATTGTCTCTGTAGCAACTGGACCTCAACATTCCACGTGATTTCACTGAGAATGTTCAATGATGTCATAATGGACTGACATTCTTTCTGGTCCCCGTCCTTTAGTCGGTCTCATTAGTGATATAAAGATTCAGAATTGTGTCTGAATCTGAGGGTAAAATACTGATTAAAACAATAGCAATGTTTAAAATAATGATAATATGAGTTATGATAAAATACTACATATAAAAGGTGTAAATACATGGCCAGTCCCTTTTTCTTTCCACATGGCCCCCTCGTCTCATTCAGGTCTTTTGTTCCCAAAGCGCTCCAGAACACTGTTTTTACAAGAATAAACTAACGAAGATAAAAGACAAAAACAATGGACTCAAATCCAAAGACTGCAAAATCTCTGCAAACTGAATTCATGTTTCCAAAGGCAGTTAGCATTTCTTATCAGTGAGGAAAGTCCGTTTTGTCCATCAACAGCCTTGACTGTAGTTGGCCCATTTTGTGTTGCGGTTGATTTATCCCACCTCAGAACAGAAGATAAATGAAAAACATGTTTTCTGTGATACCAGTTTTCTCACAGTTATTAGTGTTGTTTAGAAGAAGTCTTTTAGCTTTACATTCCAAAATGTATCTATCTTTAACCATGGTAACTCCATCCATAAGCACGACGATGGTGTTTCGGTTAGCTGAAAGTCACACAGTCAGGCGTAGTCTCTCTGCTGGAGAATCTGAGACAAGTACAGCATAGGTTCAGTAACAGGTACAGCAAAACAGACCCCTCCAGACCTTCTGGTTTAGTAAGGAATCATCATACCAAACTCAAAAAGCAACAACATTAATCAAATTTCATCAGTCACAAATAAGCTATTATTCTACTCACGACTGATCTGTGTGTGATTTGTTTTGTGTATGTTCACCCTCTCTCTGACTGCTCCAGATATGTAGTTCCGGGCTTGGCAATTCTATTGCTCTGTGGAAACAGAGAGCACATGCACAATACTCACATTAAACCAATAGCAAAAAGAACACTGAAAGCTCGCCAAGAATAGTGAGCAAATAACATGTGGACCATGACAAGACCAAGTGAGAAGCTTCTTAGACAATGTCTTTACATGAACAATATGTCCATCTCTAAAATATAATTCAAGAATCTCTCAGGCACATTCCAGTTTTGTTCATTTTCCATACAGACTAGATCAGAACCCTGTAATCAATTCGAGCGTCTACCTTGGGTTCGGTTTGGATAACATTTACATAGTAGATGTGAGGTCTTGCTTTCTTACCTTGTGCTTTGGACACCTCAGAGAAAAATTGTCTTCATTTAGACAGCAATCTTTGAGGACAAGGGAAAAAAACGAATAGATTTAATGTTTGTGAGTGGGTTATGATCACAAATATATGCATTTATATTTATAAAAACAATTGCAGACCAAGGTGAATTCATGTCTCACCTGCCTCTATGGCACAGAGGTAATGGTACCTCAGTGTGCAGCCTTTACTGTAACAGCCAAGTGTTGAGCCCACCATCTCACAATGAGAGCAGTTCTAATAATGGAATGGCACACAGTCAAAAATGTGGGCAGTAAATATGCCAAATATTACAACAAAACTATTCTTATCTACTTGTCACACAATACAACATGCTTCGTAAAACCAGCTATAGAATTTCCCACTCACTGTATCTCTAGCACCATCTAGTGCCTCCTGAAGGCCATACAGTCTCCCATTGACTAGGTACACCCCACTGGTCCACACAATGCAGCCCTCGTGCACCCACAGCTCCTCTGGGTCCAGGGGCACTAGTGGGAGCTGAGCCAGTTGTGCCATGGGCCCAAGGGAATCCAGGCTGGGTGGGGGAGGCTGGAAGGGCAGAGAAGCTTTGTTGTTGATGGGGATAGTTCGAGGTAAATCTTCGCTGGATTTATGTCTCCTTTTGAATCGTGGATGGGATGTCAGTTTTCTGTGCTGGGGCCTTTGCTGCGATTCCTCTACCTGCAGCTGCTTCAGTACAATCTCGCTATCCAGTTCTTTTGATGCTCCCAGTTCACTTGCCAGTTCCATTGCCGGATCCCAGGTGTCAACTGTCACCTTTAAGGTTGAGCAGCTGGTCTTAATATTCTGGAGAAGCATTTCCTCAGCCACACAGGGGGAGGCAGTGCCAATGGTGGTGGCTGGGGATGTTGGGTTTGTTGCCTGATTTACAGTGCAATCGCTGTCTGTAGATGACTTAACATTTTGAGGGTCCTGTAGTCTTGTATCCTGGGGAGTTAATTCTGTTGAAATGGATGTCATAATGAAACCTGTTGTAGCCGCCCCATGGTGAGACATAGTTTGTCGGATTTGAGGTTGATTCTTAGGGAGCTTGGCTACATACTCGGCAGGGTAAAAGGGACCATAGAGATCCCCAAGATTTTTGTAATTGGCCCATTTCTGGCACAGGCAGCATAAGAGACAACCAGTGTGTCCTGTCTCTGTTATCACAGGCCCTGGCAAAACATTTCCAGATGTAGGAAGTGTCTTTCCTGACTGTGAGACAGAATCAACCTTCTCAGACACCCAATTTTCCTTTGTTCTTTCATTTTCCTTTTCTCTTCTCACTACCGGAGATGACAAGGTATTTAAGGAAGCATCAACCCCACAGTGACCTGATTTTCCTCCACCTTTCGATTTTTCATCTTCTGCATTAATTATTGTACAGACTGCCCCAATCTCTGCTATCTTTTTCTCCACATGTATGTAAGGAGAGAAAATATTATTCCTGGCATCTGAGAATATTCCACACAGGGCCATGTTTACCCTACTGTCAGTTTGAGTATCCAGCTGCTCTTTAGAAGCCATTCCCCTCCTTTTCCTTCTCTGCCTCCTAATTGAGCCAGAAGTTTCATTGCCTTCTTTTACCTTTCTCTGTCTATGTCCAGCAGGCTTCACATCAATATCTGGCTGGGCCTCCTCAATCTCAACATCCACTTTCACCACCTGGGTTTGAGCAGGAGGGACCAAAGATGTACAGGGTTTTTGGTCAGGTGGTGTTGGAGTTCGGGGCACCTCATCTTCAGCGTTTGGGGTTGGTTCAAACTGAGGGGCAGCTATAGGTGAGCTCAGAGGGGTTGCGGGTATGCTGGCTGCTGCATTCTGATTTTGAGCTTGGGCACGTTTCTGCTTATTCACACTGCCTACTGGGCGACCTTTTTTCTTGCCTGATGGGAAATAACCCTTGGGTACAATGTTTTCTGAGGATTTAGACTCTGAACCTGCAAACCTGAGGGAGGTCATCTGGTGCTGAGTAGCTTGAGAAAGGAGGTGGTGCCCAGGGCTCTGACTATGGCCAGTGTCAGCACCATAGTAATCTGTGTAATCATCAAAGCCCATGCCAGTCTCTAGCAGTTTCTGCCTTAGTAGGTTAGCAGCCGACTGCTCACTTCGTCTAGTTTCCAGCTGTTGGTAAGTGTTTGTGAACTGCTGTATGTCTGACAATGCAGATAAAGATGGAGGAGGGGATTCCTGTACAGGACAAGGTAATGGAGGCGGTGGTGGAAGGGGGCCTAACAAGGTAAAATCATCCTTATCATTTTCACCCACCAAAGACCCTGAAGAGCCAGCAGCACCTAATCCAAAGTCAAAATCTTTCGGCAAACCTCTGATGGCACTACTGCTAGATGTTGTTGCAGCTGGTTTAAGAGACTGAGAATCACAAGCATAAGGGTCTTTGACAGTTCTGAATGGCATAATATTATCTAAAGTATGAGAATCTTCAAGGTAAGATAAACAGCCCTCCTCTCCCTGAGGAACATTTGAAAATGAAGTGCCACCCTCAGGGTCTGCTATGTCAGAGGTGTAATGAGAAACTTCTGAATAGTCAGAATCACCATGACTATTAATATTGAAGTTAGCTTTTTTCAGACTGGGTGTAATTTTCTGCACAATTGCCTCAAGTTTTAGACCACAACCTTTTCTTGGGGGGAGAATCTTTGTTTTGCACTGTGGAAGAGAATTAGAACTGGATATGGGGTGATGTGGCTTAGGGGATGCCAATTTGGGCTGAGTATCATTACTGCCAGAGCAACTGTTGCTTGCAAGTCTAGAATCAGAGTGGGACAGAGGGGAGTGATATGCTGATCCTGGCCTTTGACTTGAAACATCTTGATGCTTCCTTTTAGCAGGAATAGGAGAAATAAATGATCTAACTCTCCTTCTCATTATTAAAGGGTTGGTTTCAGCTGATACTCCGGTTTTGGCTTGTCTCTGTCCCTGCTGAATCCCTTGGTAAGCCTTACCAGTGCGCCCAGCAGCGCTGATAGCACCAGTTGGAGCCACTGAATGAAAAGGTTTGGCAGATTCTTCTGCACTCCTATCTGAGATGTCCTCTTCTTCGTGTTTGGGAGCAGTATTCAGGACAGGTTGAGAGCCAAAATTCTCATGAGGGACTTCAGTGTGTTGTTTTCCAGCTCCCTCTTTTTCAGGATAAACATCCCATATTTTCATGTCAAAGTGTGAACCCGAATAAGAGTGCTGTCGAGATATGTGATGCTGACTAGGCAGAATATCACTTGGAGATTGTGATTTACACTTCTGGTCAGGCAGACTCTGGAGAACGTGTCTGTCCATATCTTTCAGTCCATGTCTGTCAGGAGTCCAGTTTGGTCTGTTCTGAGGAGGTAAACTTGGTGAAAATGCTTGCAACTTGTTAGAAGAAGAGGGGGTGCTTTTAGAATATGGTGATATTGTGGGTAATGGACGATGTGTTAAAGGGTGTGACATAATTTTTGGCCCATCCATGGAGTCACTAAATCCATAAGCTCGAAAACCATCAACAGCCTGGGAATATGACTGATGTCTTGTTGGTGAGGACAAGGGATTGGAGGACATTTGAGAAAGGTATGGCAGGTTGCTGGTGGGTTCATTGTTGCCTTTAGCATGGCTGGTTCTTTGTAAGTTAGAATCAACATCTACAGGGGGATACAGAGACTTATTCGCTTCCTTACGGGGTGGTGTGCTGCAGTAATCATCTGCATTCTTACTTGCAGGATCAATCTTCGATGATTCCTCATTGTTGTGTTCTTTCTTTGCTTTTATTTCCCCCTTGCAATATTCCTGTTCATTTGATCCAGAAGATGAAAATGGTTGCTGAATGACTGAGGGTCCCAAGGTTCCAGAGTGTCCTCTTTCTCTCTCTGGAGTTGTCCGTCGAGAAGGGGACACATCACAGATGACTGAACGCCTTCCTGATGATGATGTTGTCTGAGATTGAGTCTGACTCAAAGGACCTACACCACATGCCAATGGTTCAGTTTCCTGTAGAAGTATTTGTTCCACAGCAGAGGGAGAGGTACCATATCTTGATGGTTTTCGGTGTTGCAAAGAATAGTCAGCCAAGTTGATGTGCTTTGGAGAGGCTCCTATTGTGAGATCTGAAGGCTGCTGCATGTGGGTGGACTGGCTGGGTGTAGTGCTACTTTTGCTTTTTTCTAATGATATACCTTGAGTCAAGTTGGCCCTTTGTGCTTCAGAATCCCAAGCGGGATGAGGAGGGTCAAGAACCATCTCATTATCTGGTCCCTGATTTTTATTTGAATTTGGTGGTTTTCCAGAGGCCATTTGATTTAACTGGACATTAAGTCCGCCCATAACTGGTTGAGGGCCCATGGAACTCAAATTTTCAATTATACTGTAAGGTAGTCTCGTTTGATAACGATGCTGGGATGTATCTTGAGATTGTTGAACACTAGATGTCTGGTCAGGACGTCCATAGCGTCGATCAAAGTGATGACCTTGGAGAACTTCTTGCAAAAGACTGGGAAATGATTGCTGAAACTGAGAATTGCTATCCTGACCTCTTGATACAATCGCCCTCCCCCTTTCCACAGCAAAAATACCAATATCCTTCCTAGCAATAGATCCATAGCTGGCCTGCAGCTGATAATAACTTTGGTATCTATCTGGGCCCATTCCACTTCCTGTTCCAAACTTTCCTTTGTTCTTTGCGCTCATGCAGGCATTGTACTGTAACTTGGGATTACTATATGTATATGAAGGGTTAGAATGACTTAAGTGTAAGTTTTGGCCAAATTCTTGTTTAGGGGAAATATATTGTGAACCATATGTTTCCATGCTGATTTCCCCTTCTCCATTATGATTTCTTGCTGCTCTTAAGGTTTTTACATCATGTTGGTCCTCAGGACAGCTGTGTTTGTTTGGGTAATGAGAAACACCATAACGTGGGGATTTGGCTCCTGTGTGCTTACTTGATTCAGCATGTAGTTCAGAACGCGCAGAGACAATAACCCCAACATTATGTTGTTCCAAAACATTTACATTTTTGCTTGGATTCTGAAGCTGTTGTGCATTGCCCCCATCTCCATCTGTCTCAGCTTCTGTTTTTGTGGGAGGGGCTGACTGTATTTCCTTTGTGCTGGCAAATATATTCTCAGATCTATTTTCTCCAAGACAGGGAGGATCTCCACTTTCAACCTCGCTTTCTTCATCTTTTATCATTTTGATCTTTCGCACCTTCATTCCATTATTATCTTTATTATCAAGGTCTCTTTTAGCAATACAGTTTACATGTGCCAAGTGAGTAGGAGATGGTGGTGGAGGGGAAAACAACAGTTGTTTGGGGCTGGGTTCAGCAGAAGGATGAACCGATGGTGATGAGGAGGAAGAAGGAGTGAGCGTTTCTGGTGTCTTTGTTTGAGGAAATGGTGTTGAAGACTCACTGGTAGATTGTTTTGAAGCTGTTGAAATGACTCCACTGTTGACCTTGATATCCAATCCATGCTGACTCAGTTCTGACTGAATCTGACTGTGTGATGAGCGGTAGCTGCGAGACTCAGACTCATTGCTAGTTCCACTTGCCTGCCTAATTCTCTTCAGTTCTAATTCTGGATTCGCTTTTGTTTCCTCTATCTCAGAACTCACTTCGTTTCCTGTGGTCAAATTTCCACATTTGTTTTGGTTTCCAGGCACAGACTGCTGCATCTGAAGATGATATGCACCATCCCTGCTCTTCTTCTGGGTCAGCACGTTGTCTGTTAGCAGCATGTGTTGCACTGTATTAGGCAAATTTTCTACTTGAGAGGTAAGAGCATTGAGGCTATTTAGACCAGGATCCTGCAAGAGTTTGTCATGAGGGTAAAGGGAGCCATCTTCCCCTGGTCCCCCCCGAGGACCTAGTCCTATTCTGCTCTGATTTACGACACCGTGACTAATCCCCGTGCTGTGGTTCAAGCTAGCTGTTTTAGCTCCTACACTGCTACCACAACTACTGATGCTGCTGTTAGAATTGGGAGTTGGACTCAGCTGAGGTACAGCCTGCAGAAGCCGTCCATGGCTTTGACTGTTGTGATTGTTTGTAACAGAGGGGTGGGATGATGGCTGCATATGAGTAGCTGTACTGTTTCCCTCTGAATTCCCCATCAGAGGAGAGGAGGACGAACTGCAGCTCGGAGACTGTACAGCAGATGGAGCAGGGGAGGAGTTAGATATGGGACTGAAGTTTTGTTGGATATGAGCCACTTGGTTTTGGGAATGCATTGGAGATTTGGCAATGTCTGGAGGTAGAGCAGGACTGGAAGGGATAGGAGAATGGGGCATTTTAGTGTGTAAATGATGATGCACTTTAAGGGAAGGGTCATAACCTGCTCCAGTGCTATGCTGAGAGACACGCTGGGAGTGGGGGGCATGCTTGTTAAGGGACTGAGATTGTGGCGAATATGGCGGATGAGTAGAGGATGAGTAACTTTGTCCTATGTTCTCAAAATTGTTTGAATTTGAATGAGAATTTGGATTAGACTGAGTGGGTGAGTTATTCATTTTGGCATCCGTGCTGCTGCTGCTCACATCGTATCTTTGTGGTGGCGAGTTATACATTCGAGTAGAGCTCGAGGCGGCATTAATGGGGGCATAGTGTCCAAACTGAGGCTGTATTCTGTTCCCAGACAGAGGGTATGCCTGGTGATGCTGACCTTGATGTATTCCTTGATGTGAGGGATATTTCTGACTATGCTGGCGTTGATGCATTTGAACAGCTGATTGCACTGAAGTATTATGAGCCATACTGTATTGCTGGGAGGGAGAAAATGAACCAGCACCACTGCTACTATTACTACCTCCAACTCCAGAGCCACTGCTGGAGCTGTAATCCATAGGGTAGGGAGAAATCATTCCAGATGACTGTTGGTACTGGTGAGGTGCATGACTATCAATGTTTGTGTACCTAAATCCAGCACCAAATCCAGCTCCCCCTCTTCGGCTTCTTTCCCGCCCACTCACTGGAAAAAAATAATCCATACTTTCCTTTCGGTAAGAGTTACCAGCACCTCCACTGTGAGTATTTCCCTGTGCCATCTCTCCAGTCCCTCTTCTGGATCCATAACCATGTATAGGATGAGTATGTATAAGATGCTGCTGGCTCCGTAGGTGAAGATGCTGCCCGTGACTCTGCAGGTTAGGTTGAGCTTGCTGCATGGCAGCATAGTCCTCTGAGGCTCTGGGGGATATATGAAGGTCTGAAGGGTGGGGCTGATATGAGGAACTGACCACACCTCCTCCTCGAGTAAACCCTGGATGAAGAGGGACTGGACTATTAGGAAAATTCTGCATGTTTTTGTTGTTGTTTTTTTGGATGGCAACTTTTCTTATAAAAAAACCAAATGGTAAACTGGAATGTTTTGTTTTAGCCTTGTGTTTATAGCAAAATTACACAAAGTGAAACTGTAGTCACATCTGAAGCAGTATCACAGGAGACACTAGCAAATGCCTGCTGATCCTAACTGAGCTTTACAAAACCAGCAGACTCATTTGGTGTTTTTCATAAGGTGTTTTAGCACTATAACTGAAGAGTTATGGAAAATGCAGACAGGTTTAGAGTAGTCACAAAATGTCTCTACCAGCCAAGAAGTAAACATATTCCACCAAAACTGCATCTGAATTTCGTCTCATTAAGAGAATGTTAATATCTTGGTACTGTAGTGTGATACTGCTCTTTGCCATTTGGTAACTGTGCAAATGTATGTGTAGCAGCCATGCATCGGAATTATAATAGTTCATTGACAGGTCAGTAACAACAACAAAAATTCATCCTGCGGTTGGCACACATTTTCACTGACACTGTAAATAGTTTGAGAAAGATCAGCTCATGAGTTTTCCTCATATTTCCTGGGTCAAGGGGATTTTCGGCACTCTCTCGAGTCATATTTCATTGAAATCTTTGATACAGAATATTTTCAGACTTCTCTCAAATATTTGCCTTTTCCCATGTTTGTAATTCACTTCTGCAGGACCCTGGCCTTCTCAATTGTTTCTATGCTTGTTCAATCATTATCCATAACTGCAAGGTGTTTTTCAGTGGAGTTGGTGGTCAGTGTCACGCCATCCATTTGCTTGTACAATACAATCCTCTCAATATGAGGGTCTTTCTTTCTCTGGAAACGAGAATCTTGAGATGGTCTGAAAATACAGGGAAAACACAGCATTTTAATCATATGATCTTACTGGTATAGCATTGCTTTAGTGCTACATGCATGTATTCCAACCAAATAACAAACTACTAACAAATGTAATAAAGAATTACACCAAAATGAGGCATTAAATTAACAGCATGTAACAAACATTAAACATGAAAATACCCAATACAAACCCTAATCTCTGCATACATTGTATAATATTTATGCTAGTGGCCAGACAGTGTGCGCAGCGGTGCTTGTGTGTTGTGCATCTCGCTCTCGGATGAAGCACTCATCTGTGACAGTTCTGTTGTATTATATGTGAAACGTGTTCACAATAATAATGGGAATAGGTAAAAGCATCATACAGATTGAAAAGTCTTGAGTCATAACATTAGAAAAGTCTCAACTATCTCAAGTCGGTCTGTGAGGACCAATTTCAAGATCTATGCACCGTGTTATGTTGTGTTTGGGATTGTTTTTAATCGTGATCCTTTGCTGTAAGTAATAAAAAGCTATCGTTTCCATGTTCTGTTTGTGGCACTTATTGTAGTAATAGGTTTGTGTGGTGTTTGATATAACTTTTAACTATAGAAATTGTCAAATGATAGATTCATGTATAATTGTTTTGTTAATAGAGCAAAAAGGAATGACTGGTTTGTCAGTATTAAAAAATGTAATCTCGATTTTTAACCAACTTATGGACGATTCGTGATTCGATTTTTTAAAATTGTGTTCATTACAAGGAACTCATTGTGAGGCAACCTGGTTAGAGAAATCCAAGTTCTTTTCATTATAAGGAAGCAAAGGTGTGCAGAAAAAAATGCACAAATACACCGGAAAAAAAAAAAAAATCGGAAAAGCCGCCCAGCCCTGGGCTGAACCCCACCCCCTAAGATAGAAATCCAAGAATCACCCCTGCTTTACATCATATATTTGTATTTGATTAATAAATTCAAGTGTCAAAAGCTGCAGCACATAATAAACACACAAATGACAAGGTGAACGATCTTATGATTCTCTTAAATAATGATCTGACGTTTCAATACCTCAAAGTCTGCCGTGATCCCATAGTATGATATTTCACCTCACAAACGCAACAAAAATATCGTTTGAATATTTTATTGAGCGCTCTGAAAAGTGCAAATCCAGTATCCGGATTGGGACATCCACATGCAAATATGATGATGCCTTTGATGAGAGCTCATTGCCTTGTGGAATTACAGTGATAATTTGTCATCTCTACAACAATCCAAAATACTTCCATACCCACGACAGGAGAGTTACATGCAGGGTTGGGGAGTAATGGAATACATGTAACTGGATTACATATATAAAATATTAGTAACTGTATTCCATTGAAATAGTTGGTAATCAAAATACTGTAACATTCAAAAAGTATTTTGATTACTGACGAGATTACTTTGCATTTTATTGTCATTTGTGTAATTTATTATACAGTGTCTAGACAAACTATGTGACTATTGTTTTATTGTTTTTATGTAAAAAAACTGTATGTATTTAACTGTATAACAACACTGCATAAGATATTTGGGTTTTTCAGAAAATGTGTATTTTGAGTTTTTATGGTCAAAACAAGTGAACAAATCTACCAGTACTGAAGAAGTAATCCAAAGTATTTAGATTACATTACTGCCCACATTACAAATGACATTCACAGCATGTATTCTGTAATCTGTAGTGGAATACATTTCAAAAGTAACTGCTGGCTATCCATGTGTGTTATTGGCTACAACGTCCACGGTTGTGTTGAAAAACTCGTTACAGTTGTGATAAATGTTAGGATGGGATGTGAAAAGTCTTGTAACTGATGTTGGTACAGGGCAGGGCATTTCACTTTTCCTCATCAGCGCCGTTCAGAATTGCTCCATGGCGCTTTAAAATAGAACGTCGTGTAGAATTCAAATGTGTTGCATGCGCCACGATATCGAGGGACGGCCGCGCATGTGATCTGTGCTATCCTGTCACCGCAGCTCACAGCCCTCTTGACAGTGAGCTTATATCCGTGTCCCACATCAGAAGCATATTTAAAGCTTATAAAGGGAAATTAAATCGCCTAACCCAAATGCGTACGGACCTGGCTGGCAAGAGAATTTCAAAATAAAGGTGCATCTTAAAAATAAATAAAACAGACGATATTTACGCATTGAATTTATGACATCATATCATTGGTAACGTGATCGATGCATTGATCCATATCGATTAATCGTTACACCCCTAGTCAACAGATAACACACTTAACTCACTTAATTTAATATGGCGTGCTCATTTCTGAAACGTGGGATGGCAAGGGATCGCGATGTTTCACTGAACAATCAGTTTGCATTTTCCTCATGAATATTGATGAGCATTCCCCTGTCGTCTGTATGTTTTGGGGCACATTTTGCTCGCTTCAAAAGCAGAATGAACAGCGCTACATGGGTCATTTATCAACACGGCTCAATCACGGATAAGCAGCACGAGTGCAGAGCGGGCGCGTTAATTCTTGGACCCTGCGTATAATTATATCAACAACGCTATACGCTACCCAGATTATCAACACAGCACGAGCACAGGGCAGATGTGCTATTTTAAATGCGCTTGCGACCCAGTGAGAAGCACGGCGGGAATTGCCAAACCCATTTGAATGTGATACAGAAAATGCTCTAGTTCTTTCTTTATATAGATGCCATAGGTACTAACCATGCTAGTGAATTTAGCAAACATAGGTGTATTTTTCCACAGATATATCTGTTATTAATATCATAATTTTCATCTGCATCCCTCAAAATCAGTGCTGTGCTGTCAAATGTGCATTTCATTGCACATCACATGTAATATTATTGGTAATTGCAAGGGTGCTACCAAAGGAGGTGCTGGTGCCACATTTTCAGCCGGTCCTTTGAGGGCACAAATAAACCCTGATGTGGCCCAGGCTGAAATGGTGTTCATCACCCCGACCGACACACGTTAATGCTGGTCTGATGTTGCAGGCTTGTGGACGAGCACACAACAACACCGCTGCTGTAAACAATCCCAGGGGAAACACTGTGTATCATAATATAAACTGGCTGTTGTTCAGTGTTGGTTGGGGCAGGTTGGACATTAATAACATTACACTGGTATTGCATGTCTTGTGACCAAATAACATGACGTCAAATCTGCATCTCAGTCACCATATTTGATTTGGCTACTGCAAATGGGAATAAAGACATAACTGTGGAATATAGACCTTAGTCAGTGAGAGATCTCTTTATTGGCGATCTGATTTTCACAAGTCGTGATTGCTTTTTCACCGTTTCATCAGCTGAACCAACACCAGTTAAACAACAGCAAAACCCTTTAATGAGACACTGCTTCCATCCCTCACAGCCTCATTTTCATTCCCACCAAAAATCAAATATGGTGCTACTCGGACTAAGGTCCATTTTTATGATGAGTTTTTGTCATTTTTATTTGACTGGGCATTGAATG
>JAVLUX010000007.1:51776464-51786464 GCA_032164185.1 Moxostoma hubbsi | reverse complement strand
AGTGGCAGCAGCCAGCACGATTACTGTAAAGCATTCTCACGCTGAAATACAGTTTACACAGACAGACAGACAGATATACAGACAGACAGATATACAGACAGACAGTCATTCAGACAGGCAGTCAGTCAGACATACAGACAGACAGACAAATAGACAGACAGACATACAGAGAAACAGACAGTCAGTCAGACATACAGACAGACAGACAGATAGACAGACAGTCAGTCAGACATACAGAAAGACAGTCATTCAGACAGACAGGCAGACAGACAGACAGTCAGACATGCAGACAGGCAGATATACAGACAGACAGAGAGACATACAGACAGACAGTCAGTCAGACATGCAGACAGGCAGACAGACAGACAGATAGACAGACAGACATACAGATAGACAGTCAGACAGACAGACAGTCATTCAGACAGACATACAGACAGTCATTTAGACAGACAGGCAGACAGACAGAGAGACAGTCAGGCAGTCAGTCAGACATACAGACAGATAGACAGACAGACAAGCAGGCAGTCAGACATACAGACAGGCAGACTGGCAGACAGACAGACATACAGACAGACAGACAGGCAGACAGACAGACAGGCAGACAGACAGACAGATAGACAGGCAGACAGACAGGCAGACAGATAGACAGACAGACAGGCAGACAGACAGATAGACAGACAGAAAGGCAGACAGGCAGGCAGGCAGACAGGCAGACAGACAGACAGAAAGACAGACAGACAGACAGGCAGACAGACAGATAGACAGACAGACAGGCAGACAGATAGACAGACAGGCAAACAGACAGACAGGCAGACAGACAGATAGACAGACAGACAGGCAAGCAGTCTGTTGATTAATAAGCCTACAGCTCTGGTTGGGTCACAGGATTTCGGTTACGGTCCGGTGCAGACCTCTAAAAAGAACTACTTAAAACATTACATTTGTGGGAAAAGAAACGTCTTTTAAATCTTGACAGGTTGAAAGTTTTCAAGCTGAGCTTCATGGAGGACATTGTTTATGACTGAAAGTCTTATGAGAACTAACACTGAATTTCACACGTAATCTGTTCATAAATATGTAGGGCTAAACTTTAATGAAATGGTTCTGTAAAAAAATGTAAAGTACTGGGTGATTTGAAGTTATAGTTTTAAGCTCATAATAGTTTAAAGTGGTATAAGTATACTTCTAATTGACTTTTATCATATGTGTGTTTTGAGACTGTATATCAGTAGTTATAGAAGAGTATTTTTATGAACTGATGGTTTGAGCTATTGAAGTTCCGCTCGATGCCACACGAGGGCAGAAAAACACTACAATTCAAACTCCACAAACAGAAGCGACTGTGTGTGTGTGTGAGAGTGTGTGTGAGTATGTGTGAGTGTGTGTGAGTGTGTGTGTGTGTGTGTGTGTGTGTGAGTGAGTATGTGTGAGAGTGTGTGAGTGTGTGTGAGTATGTGTGAGTGTGTGTGTGGTGTGTGTGTGTGTGAGAGAGAGAGAGAGAGAGAGAGAGAAAGAGAGTGTGTGGTGTGTGTGTGTGTGTGAGTGTATGGTGTGTGTGTGTGTGTGTGTGTGTGTGTGTGTGTGTGTGTGTGTGTGTGTGTGTGTGTGAGTATGTGTGAGAGTGTGTGTGAGTGTGTGGTGTGTGTGTGTGAGTATGTGAGTGTGAGAGAGAAAGAGAGTTTTTGTGTGTGAGTATGTGTGAGAGTGTGTGTGAGTGTGTGGTGTGTGTGTGTGTGAGTGTGTGTGAGTATGTGTGAGAGTGTGTGTGAGTGTTTGAGTGTGAGTGTGAGAGAGAAAGAGAGTTTTTGTGTGTGAGTATGTGTGAGAGAGTGTGTTTCAAAGTTCACCACACTACTTGTACTATGAATTCAATATATCATTATGGGGTATGCATACTGTGCACAGTACAAGAATATTATGTATGCATGGAATACCCAGATGTTTTACTACATTCGTCAAAATGTCCATTATGCAACTGGTGAGGGCATTGTACAAAGGGGCCTCAGTTTGTGTCTGAGAGGCAGCAGATGCCCTATCTCCACACCCACTCTAATCCTAAACATATGGATTCTGTAAGGCTGAGTATCCTGCCAGGAACAAACCGAGGCTGATTACTGATGTAAACCTGCAATATGAACTTGACCAGTGTAACACAGATCATATTCATGGGCAAGGAAGAGGCGAGAAACCGGCTTGACATATAAACTAAAGGTTTAATGTAAAACTCAAAAGACAAACACATAAAAGGACGGACATGTCCATAATTGCGCTCTCTCTCTCGATCGCCGTCTGCGAGTGGGCTTTATCCCTCTTGATGGCTTAATTAGCCTAATACGGGACCGGGCATGCGTAATCACGCGCCGGTCCCGCCCTCCACCGTGCCACATTCCTCCCCCGTTCTTTCAGGCTGGGGACCCCCGGCCTGACGTACATCCCCTGGGGGGGGTGCCTCCCGCGCGGTCTGCCAGCAGGTCATCCCCATCAACCTGTACGAGGGAGGGGGCAAGGGGAGGGAAACAAAAAAACAACAATTAAAAATAGGAGGGAGGTTCCTGCACTGGGCGGCACCTCCCCTCCCACGAACACCAGAATTTAAAAAAAGAGGGAAAAGGCCAACGCAGAGCTGCAGCGAAAGAGAGAGGAGAGAGAGATTAAAGGAAAAAAAACCATCCTCCACCCTCTACCGAATGGCAGCCACGCCTTTCCAGGCAGATCCGAGGCAGTCCTCAGCCCCTGGCGGACGGAACGCCCCGCCGCGTTCTCAGGGAGCCGAAGGGGACTCCCCCGCCCCTGGCAGCGGTTCTCCCGCTCCAGGCGGTCGGTCGCGATCCCCTCCCTGCTCGCGGACGGCGGTCTTCCCTCGACCCCTCCGCGTTTCAGCGGCTGGTAGGGGCATCCTCCGCCCCTGGCAGCGGCCCTGACCGCTCCAGGCGGTCGGCTATAGGAGCCCCTTCTCCCCTCGCGGTCGGCGGCCATTCCTCCGCGTCCAGGCGGCTGGGCTCCTCGTCCCCCGGCAGATGGCCGCGGCTGCTTCTTTAGGGTAGTGGCGAGAACTCCGCTACGGCGTATCCCTCTTCCTTCCCGGGCTTTCGGCACCAATGTAACACAGATCAAATTTGCGGGCAAGGAAGAGGCGAGAAACCGGCTTGACATATAAATCATAGGTTTAATGTAAAACTCAAAAGACAAACACATAAGAGGACGGACATGTCCGTAATTGAGCTCTCTCTCTCTTGATCGCCGTCTGCGAGTGGGCTTTATCCCTCTTGATGGCTTAATTAGCCTAATACGGGACCGGGCGTGCGTAATCACGCGCCGGTCCCGCCCACCACCGTGCCACATTCAGAAATCAGAGTCAGGATCAGAATCAGGATCAGAGTCAGAATCAGGATCAGGATCATAATCAGGATCATAATCAGTATCAGAGTCAGGATCAGAATCAGGATCAGAGTCAGAATCAGAATCAGGATCAGAATCAGGATCATAATCAGTATCAGAATCAGAATCAGGATCAGGATCAGGATCAGAATCAGAATCAGGATCAGAATCAGGATCAGAATCAAGATCAGAATCAGAATCAAGATCAGGATCAGGATCAGGATCAGACCAGACAGTTATTGGAGTGCAGAGGACAGACTCAATGACTGCTGAGTAGAACTGTATCAGCAGCTCCTGTGGCAGCATTTATTCATTAATTTATTTAAATAATATGAATTTGTTTTGGTGTTGATAAAATATGATTTAGTGCATCCCTCTGATAGTTATAGACAGTTTCAAAATACAATATAACATTTTATTTGTACATATTGATACGTATTATTCTGGTATTTTGCCAGACCGCATCTGCAATAATTCTACATTTCTAGCCTGTGTAAATGTAAAAGCATAGGCCTAAAACAACATAAATCATCTTAAAGTGTCTGTTTGAGAAGTGCCGAATCTAAGCACTTTAATCTGAAAGATTCCCGCGCAGCAAAGTGTCGAGTGATTATAATACTGTGTGATATAGTGGACGTTGGCTGCAGTTCTCAGATTGTCCTGCAGATGTCGCTGTTGTATCACAAAAACAAAAAGATCTAACAATAACCCGAGTATCGCGCTCATGTTTGTAGTATCGACGTGTGTAGTAACACACACTGATGGTGAAGTATGCTGGAGGTTCACAGATCAGCTGGTGTTTTCACTGTGTTCTGTACATTAGACTGTCCTCTGCAACACAAAGCGTGTGAGAGATGGCACGCTGCGTTGTCATAGCAACCACTCTTCGTCTCCTCATGTTATCCCTGTGTGTACCTCTGTCATCATCCTCATTCACACGAACATCTCCGGATGAATTACTGCACACTCAATGAATACTCAAATATCTCTGTAAATAAACAGATGTTTGTGTTTAGTCGTCGTGGCACTATCAACCGGAGACAGTGACAGTAGTAAATCAAAATGTGATTTAATCACACTCAAAATAACATGAAACTCTTTCTGCATGACTTAATCACGTGCAGGAGTTATTTATATCAACAATTCAGATTTTACTAGTGTAAGTGCTAATTCTTGATATCTGTAACTGCATTTTATAAGAAGAATTTCACAGTGATCTGTCGTTCACTTCTGTATATAAAACTCAATTACAAATATCTCTTATGTGACTTTTTTTTTTATCAAGAAATCATTTTTAAATATATTTAATTACCCATTTATTCATATTTACAAATACAAATCTAGCATGTTGAAATACATTTACACACATTTACAAAAATGCCAATTTTCACTAGTTGTAATTCAATTGTCGATATCCCAAATGTATATTTATACTAGTAAATACAAATTATTAAATTGTAGAAAAATCCCTTTCTCAGCAAGAAATCGTCAGTATTACAAACACAACTGTAGACGGATCATAACGTAGATCTCGGAGATCCTGATCACAATCAGACTGAGCTATTGACTATCTGCTATGATAGTCGTCTATTTTAGGTATAATGTTGGACTCTTCCGTGTGCTACATTCAGAATATTTTACAGTTTTTATTTATTTTGCTGTTGTAGCATACAGTCCTCTCAATAGAATGTACCGTTCTTAATTATCCCTACTTTTCACTTAATTCGTATGAAGAGCGAGTGACATTTATTTGTTGATTAGGCCTATTATCTTTGCCCCTCAATGTTCTTGATACGTTAAAACCTCTGTATGCATGTAGACATGTCAATAATCTACAACATCATCTGTGACTTTTTATAGTCTACAACAGTATGCTATTGTATTTCTAATATGAGCCAAAAAAAACACAGTATAATAGTACACACACACATACACACACACACACACACAACAACAACAACAACAGCCATTCGCCACTAAGTGGCGGTGACATCACCACGACGCTTGTGCCAGGCTATGTGCACATTAAGACCACGTGTAGCATCGAACACCCGTTGGCAGGAGGTCACGGGACAGGTCCAACAGGTGACACGGGTCGACTGACTGAGATGACTGGCTGATTCACCACCTGTGCCCCCTACTGTGCCAACTTGCTGTGCTTTAGCCACCCGGCGCTCTGCTCGTTGTTGTGAGCGTCGCCCCTCTGCGCTCTGTTGTTGTTGTTGGAGGGCGACTGCCTCCAACTGGCCAGTAGCGTCCTTCACAAGCCTCTTCCAAAGAGGCCGATCTTGACACCACTGGTACCAGTCATCGGTAAGTCCACTCAGCTCCACATCCTCCTGTACCACATCACTCCATCTCCTCTCCAGCCCGTGCTGCGCCCGCTTAGCCCCCTCTATCCGGCCGAACAAAAGCTGTTTAGGCATGTGGTGGCCGGGCACGCGGGCTACATGACCCAGCCAATGCAACCTTGCCTGCCGGAGGAGCTCACTGATGGGACTTTGTCCACATCTTTCAAAGATTTGTGATCTCCTCACACACTCCAGCCTGGTTAAACCCAGGATGGATCTTAGGCAGGCCAGCCTAAATGTTTCTAACCGGCGAAGATGTTCCATTAGGGGGGTCCACGTTTCACAAGCGTAGAGAAGGGAGGGAATGACCGTGGCCGAGAATACCTGAAGCTTCATGCGGAGTGACAAACTGGGTAGCTTCCACACAGCGTTACACAACCGATGAAAAGATAATGCCGCTCGACTGATTCGGAGTGAGACCTCTGCTGTCAAACCGGTGCTGGTCATAAGCACACTTCCCAGGTATGGAAAACACTTCACTCTCTCCACAACTGCCCCAACACCAAATGGGAGCTGTGAGGGTGGAGTGTCCAATGGTACATAATACCCAGGCAGGTGCTTAGTTTTGGTTGGGCTGATGGTAAGGCCCCATCTCATAGTGGCAAGCTCCAGGTTCATCAGCAGCACCTCCAACTCCTCCTCTGAGTGAGCAGCAATAACCAGATCATCAGCATACATAATGTGGTTGACCAATAGGGAGCCATCCCTTGACCGCACCCGGGCATCGATCAACCTCCCATTATATCTGTACCAGATGGAAATTTCTCTGGTACAGCCATCGAAGGCTTCACGAACCACATGGTCGAAATAGATATTAAATAATGTGGGAGCCAGAGGACATCCCTGTCACACTCCAAGGTGAACATGGAATGGCTCCGACTCCCAGCCACGTAGTTTTACCCGGGCCCACTCGCCATCATGAAGGTCCTTAATGATCGTGAGCAGCGGGTCTGGGACTCCGAAAGCACGAAGAACAACCCAGAGCCCAGGTCTACTGATGGTATCATAGGCCTTGACCAGGTCAATAAAGCAGAGACACACACACACACACACACACACACACACACAAACACTCACTCACACACACACACACACACACACTCACGAGCAAGCAAAAGAGCATCTCTTTGCTCGTCATTAGACTCGGTCTTAATGATAGCGTGCCTCATAAGTGAACGCGCACAGTCAGTGCAGAACTGCCTGAAGTCTGCAACATGCTGCTCGAGTTGCATATGAGACCACTTCAGCACTTCATACATGAGTCCTGAGATGGGCATGGTGCCGCTGGGCCTCCTAGCTATCACGCCACTCTACCGCCATTTATTCAGACCTTGCATTTATACTGGCAGGAGTTCCCCTACAGAAGTGTCCAGATGTGTTGTGGTCAACACAGATGCCTCAAAACTGGGCTGGGGCACCGTGTGCCATGGGCACGCAGCCACCGGTTCTGGGTTGATACATCAACTGCCTAGAGTTGCTGGCTGAACTACTCGCCATGCGGAGGCTATTGCCTTTGATCAGGGAAAGCATTTGTTGGTCCGGTCCGACAACACATAGACAGTAGCATATATAAATCACCAAGGCGGCGTACACTCTCGTCGCAACTCGCCTGCCATCTCCTGCTCTGGAATCAGCAGCGGCTGAGGTCACTGTGGACCACTCATATCCTGGGCAGCCTCAACGCCACAGCAGACGCGCTGGTACACAGCTGGCCCCAGGGCTGCGCAAATACACATTCCCACCAGTGAGCCTTCTTGCACCCTGTGCAAAGTCAGGGAGGATGAGGAACGAGTCACCCTCGCAGCCACATATTAACCTTCTTTCTCAGGGACGGGGCACCAACTGGCATCCGTGCCCAGACATCTGGAACTCCACGTTTGGCCCTTGGATGAGACGCCTACCACACGCAGTGGACAGTAAGTCCCTAGGGAAGCATGACCTGATCATCAGGTTCCTCAGAAGCACCTGGAGGCTGAATCCTCCCAGGCCACGCCTTCTCCCTACATGGGATCTCTCCACAGTCTTTCTGGGCCTTCAGAGAGCCCCCTTTGAGCCACTAGAGTCAGTCGAGCTGAAAGCCTTCTCCCTGAAGACAGCCCTCCTGATTGCACTCACCTCCATCAAGAGGGTTGGCGACCTGCAAATGTTATCTGTCAGTAACTCTTGCCTGAAGTTCGGTCTGGCAGATTCTCAAGTGATGAGGCAGACCCAGCCCTGTTGTTGCTGTGTCTGGTGCATGCTTTGCGCATCTACTTGGATCACATGCAGAGCTTTAGACGCTCTGAGCAGCTCTTTGTCTGCTTTGGTGGACAGCTGAAAGGGAACGCTGTCTCTAAACAGAGGCTTGCACACTGGATCGTGGACACATTGCATTGGCCTACCAGACATTGGCCGTGCCCGCCCCCTTGCGGGTTTGAGCACACACTACAAGGAGCATGGCATCTGTGTGTGTGTGTGTGTGTGTGTGTGTGTGCGTGTGTGTGTGTGTGTGTGTGTATCAGCATGGCACCTCGTGGCACTGGCCAATGGCACCTCTCTAGCAGACATCTGCACAGCAGTGGACTGGGCAACACCTAAAACCTTCGCAAGATTTTACAATCTCTGGGTTGAGCTGGTTTCGTCCCATGTTCTTTCAGGTACGAACAGGTAGAGTTCGGTAATACAGAACAGCTGGCCGGGTGTATCGCTTGCATATAGAGCCTTTCCCCTCCCCTGAGGCGAAAATGTGCGGTTTACCCCCAGTCGAGTTCAGACTGATGCTCCTGCTATTACGCATGCAGCAGCTTGCTTGCACATGCATAAGCAGTTCAAGTAACACTGTTCAGCTGTTCTGGCATTTTTCTACACAACGCTGTGTCACTACATCGAAACAACGTTGAGTGAGTGACAGAAGGGGAATGTCATTGTTACTGTCATAACCTCCATTTCCTGATGGAAGAACGAGACGTTGTGTCCCTCCTGCCACAACACTGTACAAGCCGCTGAAATAGCCAAACCATGTCAAACCTCCTCAGCACAAAACCTGAATGGAGTGGGAATTCCAGCTCTTTTTATACCCGTATGTCAGGGGGAGTGGCATGCAAATTCCCCTCGCCAATTCTCATTTTCCTTTTCTCAAAAATTAACCCCTAATGTCACTGCATCGACACAACGTCTCGTTCCCGCCATCAGAGAACGGAGGTTAGGACAGTAACCATGATGTTACAGTTTCAAGAATTACTGTTTTTACTAGTTGAAATTTAATTTTTGATATAAAGAATCTGTGTTTTCACTAGTAGTAGTTCCATTACTGATATCAACAATTTGCATTTTTACTAGAAGAAATAAAATTTTGATATCAATAAAGTCTATTCCTGTGAATGATGACATCAGTTTTAATATCAAGATTTAAGATTTTTACTAGTGCAAATGTAATTGTTGATATCCTGCAAATGATAAAAAGTCAATTTGGCTTGCTACAGACTTCACAAGAGTTAACCTTTTGTGTCCCCGTGTACACATGTGTGGACGTTGTATTTTTAATGAATAAAAACTGAATACTGAATACTGCTCACAAGACTCTAGACAGTCATTTAAGGGTTAAACTTCTGACGCACCTAGTCACATGACACAACAACATGACGATTTCTGTGAAGTATTCCTATATTTACTGTACATTATCATATTGAGAATAAATGAGTTCATGCAAAAACTGATAAATGTGTCTTTCAGAGACTTTATATGGAGTTATGATGAAAATATGATGCATTTCATACTGTTCTGAGACCAGTGCAGACAGACAGCACACTGGAGGTTAAGTCATGTACTAAATAGGGAGCAAGGGAGCATCCTATAGCTCTCCTATAACTGCTCTGAGAACAGTGCAGACAGATGGCACACTGGAGGTTAAGTCATGCACTAAATAGGGAGCAAGGGAGCATCCTATAGCTCTCCTATAACTGTTCTGAGACCAGTGCAGACAGACAGCACACTGGAGGTTAAGTCATGCATTAAATAGGGAGCAAGGGAGCATCCTATATCTCTCCTATAACTGTTCTGAGACCAGTGGAGACAGACAGCACACTGGAGGTTAAGTCATTCACTAAACAGGGAGCAAGGGAGCATCCTATATCTCTCTATGCAGTTAAGTGCGTTCACTCCTAAAATCTGATCAAAAGTTCAGTTTCAGGCTGCAGATGATGTTTGGATCGACATGTTTGACACACATGGGACAATGATCTTCAGTACATAGATTTATTTATAATGGATCATTTGGAGTGAGTGTGAGTGGT
>JAVLUX010000007.1:51753964-51771464 GCA_032164185.1 Moxostoma hubbsi | reverse complement strand
ATACACCAGAGAGAGAGAAACAGAGAGAAAGAGACAGAGAGAGAGAGAGAGAGAGAGAGAGAGATGAGCAGCAGGCAAACGCCCTGTGAACACACCAGAGAGAGAGAAACAGAGAGAAAGAGACAGAGAGAGAGAGAGCGAGAGAGAGAGAGAGAGAGAGAGAGAGAGAGAGAGAGAGAGAGAGAGAGAGAGAGAGAGAGAGATGAGCAGCAGGCAGACGCCCTGTGAACACACCAGAGAGAGAAAGAGAGAGACAGTCAAAGACACAAAGGAAAATCGCCCGTGTTTTATTGGCTTTATTCAGGATGTGAAAGAAATTCTGCTCCCTCATTTGTGTCATAACTTCATACAGTCATCAAAACACTCTCACTATTAAAGTCATTGAGGTTTGTGTTCATAATGTCATACAAAAAGAGCAATTCTCTCATTACTATATACACAATCTGTACAAGAATCGTTGTATAGATGAAAATGATGTAAAAATTTTGGTAACATATCAAAGTGGACGTGATTTTACCCCATAGTGAAACAATTCACTCATTTATCCCGCATTCTCTTGCACCGCAGTTACCATGGGAACAGCATTGTAACATCATGGCAATGCCATAGCAACAAGAGTATTTAACATAGAAGTCACTGTCTCACACATGCGTTTATTACCCATCATGAGCGACAAAAAAAAAGATATGCGATATGACTATAACAACAGGGTGTTTCTTACCTGTTGAAGATTTCAAACCAGCTATACTTACCTTAGAATAATGAGAATATAGTAGTCAACAAAAGGTTTAAAGTTGCTTATATATTGTGAATACACTAGAAAAAGGATAACTACAACTATGCTTAATAGGTGTATTTTCTCTATAAACACTAAAAAATTGATTTTCAAGCATATAAAGCTTAAGCTTTAGCAGTGAGGGATTGTGAACCCATATAGCACACATACATCTCTGAGATGTCAGTTTTAGATCTTTTCATCTGGATAGCACCACAAGCTATTTAAAGGTGCTGTAAAAGATTTTTGCCATTCTACAATTTCCACAAGATGAGCCGTTGGGTTAGCCATGACCTCTCTTTCCAAATCCCTGAACTCCAAAGAAACCAAATGAGCTTTATTGAGATTGACACGTGCAGAAACAGTGGTTAAAAACATCAGCAGCAAAATAGCGCCCTCAACTGACAACTGTTATGAACAACATGCCTTTAAAATGGCATTAAGCCTCATTAATTCTCTCCAACTACAATACTATGAGAATGCACAAAATGATTGACAGCTGAAAGTGTCAGAATCCGTGGCCTGCAAACACATATTTATTCACTGTTTACAGAGTCTAGAGGTGTCACAGAGACCGCTGAGATATCTCACAACACTTATTTCAGTAATATCTTTCAGGGAGAAGGAACATCTTTTGCAAACCTTTCCATGAAAAAATCACTTACAGCACCTTTAACATCTTAAAAAGATCAGATTTACAAACATTCTAAATCATAAACGTCTCAAAGACATCTGCTGAAGGTCTTATTGACATCTGAGAGACACTTATTGACATACGGCTTATAGACGAATTGCAGATGAGCAAACAACATAAACAAATATGTCTTCCATATGTAAACACACACATCAAATAGATGTCTGGGTTATTTACGTGTGAAATCAGGGGCGAAATGTGTGTGTGTGTGTTCGAATCTAGACTATAAACCTATTTAAACGGCCAGCGTTAGCCATGAGAAAAACTCAAACATACAGTACATTACTGCGCAATGAAAGGAACATTTACATTGCAGATTTCAACTCTCTGAAAATGCTTTGATATAATAATGTACTAAAATGAAGACATAAGAGTTCCTCGAACTGTAGAAACATTACAGCAGAGGAGCTGAAATGTTAATGCAATAGACCTAAAGTGAGGACACAACCTCACTTTAGAATTACACTTGAAACAAATGACACCCTATAAACATACTAATCATTAATATTACAAAATCAGTCATTCCTTAGAAAGGGTTAAAAAGTCCTGCTTTACATCATAATACATACTCTGCGTGTGTGTGCATGTGTGTGTGTGCCTGCGTGCGTGTGTGTGTGTGTGTGTTTATAAACCTTCTCCAAGAAGTGGCCAGACATTGAACACAATTGAAGAGAAACTTAGCAAGGACTATTTAGGAAACTAATTGAGTAAACTAAATATATCCACAACAGCACTGCTCAGCTCTGTTACACTGTAGTAAAAGATTAAAGGTAAACTCTTAAATGAAGCTGGTTAGGAGGCAGTAAACTATCAGAATTAAGTAATAAACATTAATTTAAAAAGCAAACTTGTTTAAAATATCACTTATCATGAGTAGTAATGATTTTACTCTACTTTGCATATTTTTGTTTTTGTTATTTTGTTCTGTTTTAATTGTTATTTTGGTTATTTGTTAAATACTTGAAAAAGCTATAGTAAAGGTTGTCCTTGTCTGTATATATAAAGAGAAATGTATTTACAGGCAAAACAAAGCGTTGGTACTGACCTAACTCTATCATTTCCACCTTAATGTCTTTCACCATCTAAACATGTTTGAAAGAGTCACGTGATATGAGGATGTAAAGGTATCTCAGGGCAAATCAGCATAATTTATCATCTGATACAAAATATCATGGCAGTAGAGACTTGAATATAAATGACTGGCAAAAAACTCAACAGACCGTCCCAGAGGCTGCATATCCCCCCCAACCCCCCCCCCCCCCCCCCCATGTTGTCATGGATACATGAGGTTGATGTGGAGACTAGAGTTATCACATTCAAATATCACTAATGCTCACCCCGTCTCTCCATGTCTGCAGCCAGATGCCTCTAGAACAGGGTTAGTGTAAGTAAACTGTGGGACCATGGGAAATAAAAGACAAATTAAACCCAATGTATTTCAACAAATGATTACCAGCCACCAGTCACTTCACAGCATTTCTGAGGTACAGTAATTACCCTGTTAATAATATCAATGAGCATCAATTATACTTTCATGGTTGTATCTTCACAAAAGACAAAAGTACAACACTGGGCGGTTCTGGTGCAAGGAGAGCAGAGATGGCGGTGTGGTGAGGGACAGAGGTGAAATGGGCCATCTGCTCTCCTGCACTTCTTCTTAGACTCACTCAGCAGATGGACATGCTCTTGTTCTCACCAGCTCATAGAGATGAACCCATTGGTGTTAACGTGAACTTCACAGGAAATGACATTTTCAATTCTCTCAAGTTCTGTGTGTTCTGCTAAAATCTGGCTGTAGAGTTACATAATCACAGAATGTTTCCCTGTTCTAAATGGCAGTGGCATTTAGTGCCGGTCTTTGTTAACCCACCATATTTCATACGTCAGACTCAATGCTGGAGAGTTTCTCATACACGTGCCCGTTACTGCCATTGAAAGGTCGCGGTGGACCGAGGCTGAGCTTACTGGTATGGTGGTTCCCGATGCAAAGCTCTGCAGGGAAGCGTGGGGCCAAGTTAGACATCACTCCTGAAGCGGCGGACACCGGCAGGAAGGAGGTAACACCCATGGGGCCGCACAAGTCGGCACACTGCTGCTGCTTGCTAATGTAGTAGGACTTGGCACTGTGCAGCAGACACTGGTCATCTCCAAATGTAGGGATGAAGGGGTTGTGGTTGGTTCGGTCGGGATAGAGGGATTTGGATAAGGAGTGGGCTGGCCCCTCTATAAGTCCTCTATCTCTTAGGTCCCTCTCTCCCACTGAGCGCCAATGAGGAGCACCCTCTCCCGCTCTGAACAAACCGAATGATGATCCTGCACCCTTTCCTCTCTCAACACCTCCATAAAAGTGTGGGTCACATTCTGTATCTTGACGTTCGAATATATGTGCAAAGGGACTGGAGGCATCCATGCAGCGCTCTCTCTCCTTCAGGCTTACGCTTCGTGGCTGCAGCAGCGCTCCACCCACACCTTCTGCCCCGCCAAACCCAAGTGCCCCACCTATCCCCCCTGCCTCCTCTCTCTGTAGGTCAACAAAGGTGTCGTAAGAATGTTGCCGGCGTAGTGGCTTCCCGCTGAAGGCCCTGCGACGCTGCACTGGCGTCTGGCCTCTACTTCCACCGCCTAGCTGGTCTAATAGGTGGTTACTGTCCTCTCTGATGTCATAGAGGTTGCCTGATTTTTTGCAAGCTTCACAACGCATACAGGTAGCTGAAGTGGGGCGGCTGCTCCCTATTCCACCACCCCCTGATGCCACACAGCTAGTGCCACTGCCAACATAGCCCACACTACCATGTAGAGGTCCACCCCCATGCAGGGCAGTCTGTTTGCTGCCCGCACTGCTGGCACGACAGGTACGACATTCCCACTCGCTGCCCCCACTCTTGCTGTCCATCTTCATGTGTTTGCTCTTCAGGAAGTCATCCACAGACACCAGGCTGGTGCAGTTTCCTCCATCTCCCCCGCTGGGACCATCTGTAAGATCCACGTGCTCCCACTGTGGGATTCCTTCTTTGGGCCGGAACTGGTCCAGGTAGAAATCCCTCAGGCTTTCCTTGTCCTGTAACAGGTATGTGGATGAGTTTGCTCCACCTCCCCTCTTGCGTTCCGAAGGAGGAGAGGCAGAGCGATGTCCGTGGTGATGGTAATGGCCATGGTGTTGGCGGCGACGGTAACCCAACTCGATCTCATCGAGTTCACGCCGGGACTTGGCCGACACTGGCCGTTTCTTCAAGCTGTCTCTGTACTGCTTCCGTTTCTTAGCATTGCCCTCTAGGTTGCCATAGGTGACGGTATGTGTGGAAATGTCAGACACATCTGAACGGATGTTTCCATCGTCAACTGCGCTGCAGTACCGGTCATGACCGGCGATGTATCCTGAACTGGAGGTTCTGCCTTTAAATGAGAACTTCCCGTACAGGTTGGCCAGTCCCTGCTTCAAGCCTTGTCCAGATAGTGTATTCTGGCTCTGCAGCAGGTCAAATTTGCTCATGTTCCTGTGCGTCAGGGCAGAGCGTGGCTGTGTGCTGAAGATAGGAGCGACACCCCCACCTAAACTATCGCAGTCAAACATGCCTCCCTCCAGGGAGCTGCTTGAGCCCAGGCTATGGGGGTGGTTAGGGGGCGGACCAGTGAGCCCCAGGGTCGAGCCTTTGTGGTGGTGTAGGTAGTGGTCCTGGTACAAGTTACTGTCCTTCAGGTGCAGGTTGCCAAAGGTGCGCTCCACCTCGCTGATGTAGTCGCTGAACATGTTGTCCTCAGGCAGGTATGGGGCCTTGCAATCCGAGTGACCGGCAAGACTGCGGCGGTGCTCGCTGATGTCGTACACAGATGACTCCCTGCGGATGAAGTCAAGGGCGCTGTGCGGGGAGCCGTTGACCCCAGAAAGAGACGCCATGTTCTTGGCAGTGCGTAGCAAACGCAGGATGTTTGAATGGGTGTTGTTCATGGTGGCAGAGGGTGAATTTAGCGCCGAACTCTTCTCTTCGATTTCAACTCCGTGAATGCAGCTATAAATCTCCTGCAAGAGAGAGAAAGTTTCAGTGTACATGACAGATTTTGAGAGATACTGATTAAACATTCTTTTTTGGCACACTGTATTTTTATGACATTCAATTGAAATTTTCAGCATAAACAGTTTATGTGTGGTGTTCTCATGTGCATTTTGTTTTGTTTAGTGTGCCAGTTTTTGTGTATGTTTTTGTGCTAGACTTACCCTGCTGATGGCAAAGGTGAATCCTGGTTTCCCAGAACACACACCCATGAAGCAAAAGCGCATATGCCAGTAGAACACATGTTCAGCAATGAAGGTGATGAGTGATAGAGCCATGGCGGCTCCCAGCATGTAGAAGACACCCGCCATGTTGTCCACGTCCAGCTGACTGCTCATCACTTCATTCTTCTCATGGTGGCAGATCCCGGTGAGCCAGAGCGCCTCAAATTCCTCCATGTCACCTGAGGTACACACACACACACACACACACACACACACGCACACACAAACAGACACATATACAGACACACACACACACACACATTAGAATACTGAGGAGTGTTTATGGTATGTATATGTATATCAGTGGTGGACATTTGAAATGAGGAGGCAGAGAGGTTTTTTTTTTTGGTCCAATATAAACTCATTTTCAGTTCCATTTAATGTTTGCATAATTTTAAGGTTAAATCCCTGCAGAAATCTGATATATCCAATTTTATGTGAAACACATAGGCCTCTAATATGTAAGTTCATGAATGGTTTTAACTGATAAAAGTCACATAATTTCACATGACAGCATTTTTTTTCATATGTGTCCAAAAAATAAAAATAAATAAATATATATATATAAAATATATATTTTCCAAGATATTTGTATAATTGAATATGTAGCCTACATATATTTCCAAACATATGAATTAGACTTTTATATTTGGTGTAGTGGGATAAAGCACAGAACTGGTAAGCAGGGGGTTGCTGGTTCGATCCCCACAGCCACCACCATTGTGTCCTTGAGCAAGACACTTAACTCTGGAGTGCTCTGGGGGGATTGTCCCTTGTGGCAGTGGGGGCGTGGTCAAGCGCCCGACCGGGGGAGAAAGCGGTAAGGGCGCTTGCACCTGAGCTAAATTATGTCTAACACCTGTCTCTAATTTCTGTGAGCACGGGGAGAGCGGCATAAAAATGGCCAAAAGACACGTAACCCAAAAGAGAGAGAGACACGTCAGTCTAGTGTTGGCATCATGAGAAAGCAGCTAAAGAATTATAAGATGAAGTTTATGTTTGTTGAAATACAAAGTTTTGAGCACTACTGTGGCCATTAAAACCCTGATTGAGAAGTGTAATTCGTCTTCGCCTCCTCCTTGTTTATCATACCTCGTTACATCCCTGTATTAACTTCTTGTGTGTGTTTGCATGTGTTTGTGAGTGTGTGTGTGTGTGTGTGTGTGTGTGTGTGTGTAAGTGTGTGTTTGTGAGTGTGTGTGTGTGTGTTTGTGAGTGTGTGTGTGTGAGTGTGTGTGTGTGTGAGTGTGTGTGTTTGTGAGTGTGTTTGAGTGTGTGTGTGTGTGTTTGTGAGTGTGTGTGAGTGTGTGTGTGAATGTGTGAATGTGTGAGAGAGTGTGTGTCTGTGAGTGTGTGTGTGTGAGTGTGTGTGTGTGTGTCTGTGAGTGTGTGAGTGTGTGAGTGTGTGTGAGTGTGTGTGTTAGTGTGTGTGTGTTTGTGCATGCGTGTGTGTGTGTGTGTGTGTGTGTGTGTGTGTGTGTTTGTACCATCTCCAAACAGCTGCAGGATTGCGAGGTCCACTTGTCTTTTCCATCCAGAATCTTTCTGAATTGCGATTCCGTATCCAGTAGAAGCGAAGACTTTCCCTGAGCCAATAGTCACGAGTTTGCATCCCTCATCTCTACCAGCCATATAATTCAACACTGCAGCGTCATAAATAAACGCATCCAGCTTTCTGTCATTAAAACACAATATAACACAAATCACATATTAATATTCAAAACCTGCAGTGCTGCTTCTACAGTTATAGAAAACATTAATATATTTAATTATATATAAAAACAAAAATAATTGCATTATTTAAATTTTTTAAAATATTTAAATTGGAGCTGTCAGATATTTAATTGCATTAAATACATAAATCCATTTAATTATTTAATAATTTTTATATGTAGAGCGCGTTTCACAACAAACATCGTTTCAAAGCAGTTTAACAGAAGATAAAACTGTAATGTCTATAAGGTTGATAAGTAATCATTGTGTAATTAGATAAAATACAATTGTTAATCATGTTTAAAAATAAACAATTAAATAATAATTAATTAAATAATGAATAACCACAGTGAGCAGCTGAAAGCGACTGTGGCAAGGAACACAAAACTCCATAAGATGCTGATTAATGGAGAAAATAATCTTGAGAGAAATCAGACTCACTGTGGGGGCCAGTTCCCCTCTGACTAACCCCACCCTAACCCTAAACAAGACTCACTGTGGGGGCCAGTTCCCCTCTGACTGACCCCACCCTAACCCTAAACCAGACTCACTGTGGGGGCCAGTTCCCCTCTGACTAACCCCACCCTAACCCTAAACCAGACTCTCTGTGGGGGCCAGTTCCCCTCTGACTAACCCCACCCTAACCCTAAACAAGACTCACTGTGGGGGCCAGTTCCCCTCTGACTGACCCCACCCTAACCCTAAACCAGACTCACTGTGGGGGCCAGTTCCCATCTGACTAACCCCACCCTAACCCTAAACCAGACTCACTGTGGGGGCCAGTTCCCCTCTGACTAACTCCACCCTAACCCTAAACCAGACTCACTGTGGGGGCCAGTTCCCCTCTGACTAACCCCACCCTAACCCTAAACCAGACTCACTGTGGGGGCGAGTTCCCCTCTGACTGACCCCACCCTAACCCTAAACCAGACTCACTGTGGGGGCCAGTTCCCCTCTGACTGACCCCACCCTAACCCTAAACCAGACTCACTGTGGGGGCCAGTTCCCCTCTGACTGACCCCACCCTAACCCTAAACCAGACTCACTGTGGGGGCCAGTTCCCCTCTGACTAACCCCACCCTGACCCTAAACCAGACTCTCTGTGGGGGCCAGTTCCCCTCTGACTGACCCCACCCTAACCCTAAACCAGACTCACTGTAGGGGGCAGTTCCCCTCTGACTAACCCCACCCTAACCCTAAACCAGACTCACTGTGGGGGCCAGTTCCCCTCTGACTGACCCCACCCTAACCCTAAACCAGACTCACTGTGGGGGCCAGTTCCCCTCTGACTAACCCCACCCTAACCCTAAACCAGACTCACTGTGGGGGCCAGTTCCCCTCTGACTAACCCCACCCTAACCCTAAACCAGACTCACTGTGGGGGCCAGTTCCCCTCTGACTAACCCCACCCTAACCCTAAACAAGACTCACTGTGGGGGCCAGTTCCCCTCTGACTGACCCCACCCTAACCCTAAACCAGACTCACTGTGGGGGCCAGTTCCCCTCTGACTAACCCCACCCTAACCCTAAACAAGACTCACTGTGGGGGCCAGTTCCCCTCTGACTGACCCCACCCTAACCCTAAACCAGACTCACTGTGGGGGCCAGTTCCCCTCTGACTAACCCCACCCTAACCCTAAACCAGACTCACTGTGGGGGCCAGTTCCCCTCTGACTAACCCCACCCTAACCCTAAACCAGACTCACTGTGGGGGCCAGTTCCCCTCTGACTAACCCCACCCTAACCCTAAACCAGACTCACTGTGGGGGCCAGTTCCCCTCTGACTAACCCCACCCTAACCCTAAACCAGACTCACTGTGGGGGCCAGTTCCCCTCTGACTAACCCCACCCTAACCCTAAACCAGACTCACTGTGGGGGCCAGTTCCCATCTGACTAACCCCACCCTAACCCTAAACCAGACTCACTGTAGGGGGCAGTTCCCCTCTGACTAACCCCACCCTAACCCTAAACCAGACTCACTGTGGGGGCCAGTTCCCCTCTGACTGACCCCACCCTAACCCTAAACCAGACTCACTGTGGGGGCCAGTTCCCCTCTGACTAACCCCACCCTAACCCTAAACCAGACTCACTGTGGGGGCCAGTTACCCTCTGACTAACCCCACCCTAACCCTAAACCAGACTCACCTAAACCAGTTCCCCTCTGATGAACCCCACCCTAACCCTAAACCAGACTCGCTGTGGGGGCCAGTTCCCCTCTGACTAACCCCACCTAACCCTAAACCAGACTCACTGTGGGGGCCAGTTCCCCTCTGACTAACCCCACCCTAACCCTAAACCAGACTCACTATGGGGGCCAGTTCCCCTCTGACTAACCCCACCCTAACCCTAAACCAGACTCACTGTGGGGGCCAGTTCCCCTCTGACTAACCCCACCCTAACCATAAACCAGACTCACTGTGGGGGCCAGTTCCCCTCTGACTAACCCCACCCTAACCCTAAACCAGACTCACTGTGGGGGCCAGTTCCCTTCTGACTAACCCCACCCTAACCCTTAACCAGACTCACTGTGGGGGCCAGTTCCCCTCTGACTAACCCCACCCTAAACCAGACTCACTGTGGGGGCCAGTTCCCCTCCGACTAACCCCACCCTAACCCTAAACCAGACTCACTGTGGGGGCCAGTTCCCCTCCGACTAACCCCACCCTAAACCAGACTCACCTAAACCAGTTCCCCTCTGACTAACCCCACCCTAAACCAGACTCACTGTGGGGGCCAGTTCCCCTCCGACTAACCCCACCCTAACCCTAAACCAGACTCACTGTGGGGGCCAGTTCCCCTCCGACTAACCCCACCCTAAACCAGACTCACCTAAACCAGTTCCCCTCCGACTAACCCCACCCTAAACCAGACTCACTGTGGGAGCCAGTTCCCCTCCGACTAACCCCACCCTAACCCTAAACCAGACTCACTGTGGGGGCCAGTTCCCCTCCGACTAACCCCACTCTAAACCAGACTCACCTAAACCAGTTCCCCTCTGACTAACCCCACCTAACCCTAAACCAGACTCATTGTGAGGGCCAGTTCCCCTCTGACTAACATCATGATTAAAATGTAAATATTACGTATGTATAGTTAAAGTCATGCTTTAAAATTATTAAACTAAGTAAGTGTTAAGGGTCAGTGTTTAAACAAAGATTGTGTATGAACTGTAAGATTAATGACTTATGTCTTTGAAGTACATCCTGGATTAAATGCAGAAGTTCACATAGAAGTAATTGTCCTTGTTACTTGGCTGATGAAGGGTTTTGTTGGCAGTTGTTAGTCTATGCATTTCATTTCTTATGTATTGATTATCATTGTCCCATGTGTGTCAAACATGTTGAGTGATCCAAACATCATCTGCGGCCTGAAATATAGGATGCTCCCTTGCTCCCTATTGTCTTAACTTCCAGTGTGCTGTCTGTCTGCACTGGTCTCTGAACAGTTATAGGAGAGCTATAGGATGCTCCCTTGCTCCCTATTTAGTGCATGACTTAACCTCCAGTGTGCTGTCTGTCTGCACTGGTCTCAGAACAGTTATAGAGCTATAGGATGCTCCCTTGCTCCCTATTTAGTGCATTACTTAACCTCCAGTGTGCCGTCTGTGTGCACTGGTCTCTGAACAGTTATAGGAGAGCTATAGGATGCTCCCTTGCTCCCTATTTAGTGCATGACTTAACCTCCAGTGTGCTGTCTGTCTGCACTGGTCTCAGAACAGTTATAGAGCTATAGGATGCTCCCTTGCTCCCTATTTAGTGCATTACTTAACCTCCAGTGTGCCGTCTGTGTGCACTGGTCTCTGAACAGTTATAGGAGAGCTATAGGATGCTCCCTTGCTCCCTATTTAGTGCATGACTTAACCTCCAGTGTGCTGTCTGTCTGCACTGGTCTCTGAACAGTTATAGGAGAGCTATAGGATGCTCCCTTGCTCCCTATTTAGTGCATTACTTAACCTCCAGTGTGCCGTCTGTGTGCACTGGTCTCTGAACAGTTATAGGAGAGTTATAGGATGCTCCCTTGCTCCCTATTTAGTGCATGACTTAACCTCCAGTGTGCTGTCTGTCTGCACTGGTCTCTGAACAGTTATAGGAGAGCTATAGGATGCTCCCTTGCTCCCTATTTAGTGCATGACTTAACCTCCAGTGTGCTGTCTGTCTGCACTGGTCTCAGAACAGTTATAGGAGAGATATAGGATGCTCCCTTGCTCCCTATTTAGTGAATGACTTAACCTCCAGTGTGCTGTCTGTCTGCACTGGTCTCAGAACAGTTATAGGAGAGCTATAGGATGCTCCCTTGCTCCCTATTTAGTGCATGACTTAACTTCCAGTGTGCTGTCTATCTGCACTGGTCTCAGAACAGTTTGAAATACATCTTATTTTCATCATAACTCCATATAAAGCCTCTGAAAGACACATTTATCAGTTTTTGCATGAGCTCATTTATTCTCAATGTGATAATGTACAGTAAATATAGGAATACTAAGGGAAAAAATCTCAGTTCAGTCTTCTGAACTGAGATCAGTTGGTTTAAATGAAATGAAATTATGTGTTGTGTATAGCGAAGTCATAATACAACGGCAATGCCGGGGATGCGAGGCTGCACAAGGTTAAATGCAAGAACGCGTCCTCATCTTGTGTTGCATGTACAGATGCGCTTACTGCCCACTGCTAACTCATAAAAACATGATGGGGCTTCTTCAAGCTTGAATTCCTCAGATAGAGAGAATATTCCTTATTACAGTCTGGGGGAATGATCAATTGCGTGTTATTTTTTATTTTATTCACCGCACTGAATTAATATGTTAAATCGACAGCCCTAATTTAAATATTTAGAAACTATTTAAATATTAAATTATTTAATTTAATCACATTATACTTAAATAGATTTAAATATGACAAATTGCTTGTACTATTCCTCATTTGTAAGTCAACAATACCATGTTTTCCTGCGTCTCACCCTGTTTTCAGACTGTACAGAGCTTCATTCACATTACGCTGGTGGAATTTCACCATGTACGAGTGCATCTCTCTGTAGTTATTGCGAATGTTTCTCTCAGTGCTGCCGTTTGGCACTGTCCCAAAGCGAAACGGCGGCGAGAAATCGTTCGGTCTCTGAAACTGAAGAATAAAAAAACAGATGACTCCAAAAGAACTGCATTTAATATTCTCTGAACCTTACAAAGAGAACATTTCTCTGCTCAAGGGATCATTTGTATTTTTGAAAGTACCTTTTTATCACTGAGTCCCGACACCTGGTCCACGTACTCTTCCTGAATCATAAATGCGGCCAGATTAGCTGTGTAACTTGCCAGGAAGATCACAGCGAAGAAAGCCCAGACAGACACCATGATCTTGCTGGTGGTTCCTCTGGGGTTCTGCACGGGCACAGAGTTGTTGAAGACCAAACCCCACAGCAGCCAGATGGCCTTTCCGATAGTGAACGATGGACCTCCAGCCTCTGAGAAACAACAGTATCAAACCATAAACACATCTTTTCACATCACTTCACATCTATTTCAGTAAACGTTTGTGTGTCCTCAAAGTGCTGATTCTAGTTCAATTCACATTCTCAAATTCATGTTCATTTTTCAGTTAAACTTTCCACTCAAATTGTTATGCACATAATTAGGACTGTCAATCGCTAATCGCAAATAATCGCATATATTTCAATAAATGCTGAGAAAGGCCCCCAAATAAAGATGATATAGTTATAAAAACAATTATAAACATAATACGATTGTGGCAGGGCGGAGGACGGGTCGTGATTCCGCTCACCCAGCCCCTAATCAGGCTAATCAAGCCTCAGAGAGGGATAAAGGCCGACTGGAAGCTGCAGTGCGACAGAGAGAGATTTACGGGCAGCTGTCCGAAACCTTTGTGTGTGTCTGTGTGAAAGTTTGTCTTTTTGGTTAAGTTTATAATTAAAATATTATTTATATCGTCAAGCCGGTTCTCACCTCCTCCTTTCCATTAATCCCTTTACAACAATTTAAATCATTCAGATAATTCAAATACATTTCAGTACTATGATAGCACACAAATAAAGCATCGAAAAAGTGGCTTTTATTGTTTGTTTTACATTTCATTGCATATAACAGTATTGTTTGTCAATCTCTCAGAGAACAATTGCTGTTTGCTCTATTTTAAATGACTGTCCATGTACACACGCATCAGACGGATACTCACTTTAGGTTGCATCGTATTTTAGTGTCTCGTGCAATCAACACTGCATTATAGCACCCTGTGTTAAGTTAAAAGTAGTGTAAAACTTTCTAAAAAACATCTCAAGATCCCTGCATTCTATTGTGCTCGACTAGCTGTATTTACACTTCCTATTGTCTTCGGTCATTTTTGACCAGAATCACATTTGCCTTGCCCTAAATTTCCTACATTTTCCATCTGAATATAAAAAAAAATATATAAAAAATATGTGCATGATTCAATAAGTCAAAGTGGTCATAAAAAAGTGGCACCTTTGGTCTTCGTGGTCAAAATTGACAGATCATTGAAAATGAATGGTAAATGCATTTAAATTACACGTAATGCAATGTAAATAAGATCAAAATAGCACAAAGTCCAAAAAGAAGAATATCATTTTATTGTTATTTCTTCAGGGAAGAATAAATGGTATCATTATCATTATCATAATCATCATCAAAAAAAGACCTGATGCTAATAACTTGGATGCTTGGATGGCACTTTTCTTCTTTGGCACGGATAACACGACAGCTTTGTTCTACAAAAACTATTTGAAACTGTTCTACTTTCCATCTACGATGAGAAAGAGTCCAGAGAAGTCAGCAGTGCTTCTGGACAGTGATGATGTATGGCTTCTCCTTTACATAGTAAAGTCTTAACTTGCATCTGTGGATGCAGCGGCGAGTGGTGTTGACTAACAAAGGTTTACTAAAGTTGAGATCGAGTCCAGAGAAGTCGGCAGCACTTCTGGACAGTGATGATATACGGCTTCTCCTTTACATAGTAAAGTCTTAACTTGCATCTGTGGATGCAGCAGCGAGTGGTGTTGAGTAACAAAGGTTTACTAAAGTTGAGACTGAGACCAGAGATGTCGGCAGCGCTTCTGGACAGTGATGATGTACGGCTTCTCCTTTACATAGTAAAGTCTTAACTTGCATCTGTGGATGCAGCGGCGAGTGGTGTTGAGTAACAAAGGTTTACTAAAGTTGAGAGTGAGACCAGAGAAGTCGGCAGCACTTCTGGACAGTGACGATGTATGGCTTCTCCTTTACATAGTAAAGTCTTAACTTGCATCTGTGGACGCAGCAGCGAGTGGTGTTGAGTAACAAAGGTTTACTAAAGTTGAGACTGAGACCAGAGAAGTCAGCAGTGCTTCTGGACAGTGATGATGTACGGCTTCTCCTTTACATAGTAAAGTCTTAACTTGCATCTGTGGATGCAGCGGCGAGGGGTGTTGACTAACAAAGGTTTACTAAAGTTGAGAGCGAGACCAGAGAAGTCAGCAGTGCTTCTGGACAGTGATGATGTACGGCTTCTCCTTTACATAGTAAAGTCTGAACTTGCATCTGTGGATGCAGTGGCGAGTGCTGTTGACTAACAAAGGTTTACTAAAGTTGAGATCGAGACCAGAGAAGTCGGCAGCACTTCTGGACAGTGATGATGTACGGCTTCTCCTTTACATAGTAAAGTCTTAACTTGCATCTGTGGATGCAGCAGCGAGTGCTGTTGACTAACAAAGGTTTATTAAAGTAATCCCAAGCCCATGTTCATGATATCCATCACAGATGAAGGATGTTTTTAAGACAGTGACGTCTGAGGGGTCAGAGATCACACATATTCAGAAGTGGTTTTCGTCTTGGCCTTTACGCACAGAGATTTGACCAGATTCCTTGAATCTTTTAACTATATTTTGCACTTTAGAGGGTGAAATGCCCAAAATCCTTCCCATTTGTCTTTGGAGATCTTTGTTGTCAAAGTGCAGGATTATTTGCTGAAGCATCTGTTGGTAATTTACATGTCTGGAATGATTCTTGTTCTTGAAGGACTCGGCTGATTTTGGAGGCTCCTTATATACAATGACACGATTGCCTGTTTAACATCTCCCTGTTTCACATCACCTTGTTATTTAAACTCAGTCAAATTGTTATTAGTCTTAAATTGCCCTGTCTAAACTTTTTGGCATGTATTGCTATCATCTGATTTGAAATTACTGTACATAAATAACAAATAATGAAATTCACAGGATAAAACATCATATAATGTAGTTGTAGTGCTTTCACTATCGCAAAGGCTAAATATAGTTTACAAATCACTTATTTTTGTTTTTATTTGCATTTTTCATACTGTCCCAACTTTTTTGGAATTGGGGTTGTATAACTGTTTGTCTGTTAATCACTCATTAATCCAGTCACCTCTGCCATCGGCGAGACAGCGGTTGTAGCCCACAGGACTGAAGTATTCAAAGAAAAACACAGCGAAGGCAGAAACCAGCAGCAGCATTACAAACATCATCACCCAGACATCTGCGCTGAATGGCTCTACAGAGAGACAGAGGTCACACACAAGTGAGGACACTGTAGAGAATGTGTGTGTGTTTGTCAATATTAATTTGAACGTCAAATGAGAGTCTCTCACCGAGGAATGCAGAAGGTGACACAGTGCCGTTGCTACGGGAGACCATGACACTGATGCCTGTCTCTATGAAGGGCACAGAAAAGTCAATGACCTCTGACCTCTCCTCATTGATTGTCAGTGACCCCACCGCCATATGAGCATTCTTTAAAACCACCTACAGACAGACAGAGAGAGAGAGAGATAATGACATCAGAAAAGCACTCCTGAAAAAGTGCACATTTTTATCCATAACGTACTTAAAAAGCAGATTTTCAGGTCATATCATTGACATGAATCTAAGGATAATTTAGTGTTCCTTAATGGATCACAGTTATATGAATATTTTAATATTTTCATTATTTTTCATGTCAATTTAAGAATGTTATTTTTACAATAAATTCAAAATCAGAACCATTTCCTTAATGCTTTTATGTACTTTAAAGAAGCACAATTACGTGAATTAACACACTTAGCAGAAACAAAGCTGATTGTCATGTCAACTTAAGTGTGCTGCTAAAATGACATTTAAAGTCAATAAATGGTCTTCAGTGTGCTTTGAAGAAAAAGCTTCAAGGACACTAATCATAACATAGTTCAGCATACTTATAGAAGTGCACTAGATTGTCATGTCAGTGTTAGTGTATCAGATGAGTTGTGATACACGTCCTCATACAATCGTTTCAGCAGTGACACCAGATTCATCTAAATCACTGAAAGCAGTTTAATGGAGTTTAAATACTGAGATCTTTGTAAAGAAACCACTGAGATTGGTTGTGCTGGTTAGTGAATTCACTTTTGTATGCTGACAGTGAATGCAACATCATCAAGCAATCTTGGATAACTACTACTACAAAATCGTGTTTCTTTCTATATGTAAGGGATAATCTACAGTGAGAAGAGGATAATGAATGGCTGACTATACGTTATCCATCTTATTACACAGTCACTTATATAATAAATGGACATGAGATTTAAGTTGAAATTACTTATTATATTACTTATAGAGATCATAGAAAGATACGAGAAGTAGGGCAGAATACCCACAATACCTGGAGGACCGGTCAATTGGTGCCTGGATGTAAGGTTGTTATTCAGGAAATGTAATTGCTGGATGGTGCGACTGACCAATCAGTATTGAGTATTCAGATAGCATTGTAATAATTGACTATATATATATATATATATATCTGTCTGTATGGATTACAGCATAGGTATATATGACTATATATAACGTCCTGGTTACTTTCGTAACCTGCGTTCCCTGATGGAGGGAACGAGCCATTGTGTCGTTGTAGTGACACTAGGGATCGCCCTTAGGAGCCCCATACATCTTTGATCTTTGAGAAAAGGCCAATGGGAATTGCCTTGTGGAATTTGCATGCCACTCCACTGGACATACGGGTATAAAAGGAGCAAATACTCATTCAGGTTTTGTGCTGAGGAGCCGACACAA
>JAVLUX010000007.1:51723964-51748964 GCA_032164185.1 Moxostoma hubbsi | reverse complement strand
GGTTAGAGAACAATCTGATTGGGTGCAGTTGGGATAAAGGAATTTGATTGGAATTGGTTGGGATAGAGGGGTATTTGATTGGATGCAGTTGTAAAAGTGATACATTTGATTGGATGTGGTCAAGATGGAGAAGAATCTGATTGGATGTGGTAGGCATATAGGAATCTGATGTGATGCAGTCAGCATAGAGAGGAATCTGATAGAATGTGGTCAGAATAGAGGACTCTGCTTGGATGCAGTCAGGATAGAGAGGAATCTGACTGGATATGGCCAGGATATAGGAATCTGATTTGATGCAGTCAGGATAGAGAGGAATCTGATAGAATGTGGTCAGAATAGAGGACTCTGCTTAATGCAGTCAGCATAGAGAGGAATCTGAATGGATGCTGTTGTAACAGTGAAGAATCTGATTGGATGCAGTTAAGATAAAGTAATCTGATAAGATGTGGACAGGACAGATAAATCTGATTGGATGCAATAGGGATAGAGAGGAATATGATTAGATGCGGTCAGGATAGAGAGGAATCTGATTGGGTGCAGTCGGTTTAAAGGAATATGATTGGATGTGGCTGTAATAGAGAGGATTCTAATGGAATGTGGTCAGAATGGAGAAGAATCGGATTGGATGCTGTCAGGGTAGAGAGGAATCTGATTGGGAGCAGTTGGGATAGAGAGGAATCTGATTGGATGCAGTAGGAATGGAGGACTCTGCTTGGATGTGGTAGGGATAGAGAGGAATCTGATTGGATGCAGTAGGAATAGAGGAATCTGATTGGATGTGGTTGGGATAGAGAGGAATCTGATTGGATGCAGTTGTAACAGTGATGAATCTGATTGGATGTGGTCGGGATAAAGTAATCTGGTTAGATGCGGTCAGGAGAGGGAGTAACATGATTGGATGCAGTCTGGATAGAAAGGAATCTGATTGGATGTAGACGGGATAAAGGAATCTGATTGGATGTGGTTGGGATAGAGATGAATCTGTTTGGATGCAGTTGTAACAGCAATAAATTTGAATGGATGCGGTAAGGATGGAGAGGAATCTGATTGGATATGGCCAGGATATAGAAATCTGATTTTATGCAGTCGGGATAGAGAGGAATCAGATGGAATGTGGTCGGAATAAAGGAATCTGCTTGGATGCGGTCTGGATAGAGAGGAATCTGACTGGATGCAGTTGTAACAGCGATAAATCTGATTGGATGTAGTCAGGATGGGTTTGGATAGAGCGAAATCAAAATGGATACAGTAGGGATAGAGGAATCTGATTGGATGTGGTTGGGATAGAGAGAAATCTGTTTGGATGCAGTTGTAACAGCAATAAATTTGAATGGATGCGGTAAGGATGGAGAGGAATCTGATTGGATATGGCCAGGATATAGAAATCTGATTTTATGCAGTCGGGATAGAGAGGAATCAGATGGAATGTGGTCGGAATAAAGGAATCTGCTTGGATGCGGTCTGGATAGAGAGGAATCTGACTGGATGCAGTTGTAACAGCAATAAATCTGATTGGATGTAGTCAGGATGGGTTTGGATAGAGAGAAATCAAAATGGATACAGTAGGGATAGAGGAATCTGATTGGATGTGGTTGGGATAGAGAGGAATCTGTTTGGATGCAGTTGTAACAGTGATGAATCTGATTGGATGCGGTTGGGATAAAGAAATCTAATTAGATGTGGTCAGGATAGGGAGAAACATGACTGGATAAGTTCGGGTTAGAAAGGAATCTAATTGGGTGCAGTTGGGGTGGAGAAATCTGATTGGATATGGTTGGGATAGAGAGAAATCTGATTGGATACAGTAGTAACAGTGATAAATCTGATTGGGGCAACACTTTATTTTAATGTGTCCTTGTTACAAATATTACATGTATTTACACAATTAATAACAGTCAATTATGCACAATTAAAACAACTAATCCTAAACCAAACCCTTAACCTAATCCTAAACCTATAGTAAGTACATGTTGTTAACTAGTAATAATCAGTAATTACTTGTGTAAATACACTATAACAAGGACACATTAAAATAAAGCATAACTGGGTGGTGTTGTAACAGCAATTAATTTTATTTGATAAATTTGAGAGGAATTTGAGTTAGGGTTAGTGTTAGGATTTCTGATATGAGAAACACAAAGATCACATCTCTGACTGATGTTACCTGTGGGAAACTCAGGTGGGATGTGATCAGCATCTCCGGCCACTAGAGATGGTACTATCCAAGTGAATCCATATCCTGTGAGGCCGACAGAATGAGCCACCTCAAAGATGATGTTGGCCTCTTCTTTGGTGGAGTAGAGGAGGATCACAGGACTCTGAAGCTTTTTCAGCTGGTTCTGAATCTTGGCATCTCCATCATCTACAGACATGTCCAAGAGCAGCACCTCTTCCAGCTCCCAGCCCACAAAACTGTTCTCAATGGTGCTGCGGATCTGTGGTTGACAGGATAAACATGACCTGAAGATTATGAGCTAAAAACACACAAACACTCCAGCAGCACATGGGCGCTTCTATTAAAACACTGTAGATTCATATGGGACCATCCTTTCATGAAATACTGGAATATAATAAATGTTGATCTGTGAAGAGTAATTTCTTAAATCTTTAAGTATTACTGAAGCTCAAAATAAAAGGGGCAAGGCAAGCATTGTCGTGATAGCGTGTCCGCCACCACATTGAGGTTGCCGGGGATGTGAGTGGCGCGCAGCGACTTAAGTCACTGCTGGCTCCAAAGGAGGAGACAACGGGCGAGTTGTGACATGTGGCAGGAACGTACACCACCTTGGTGATTTATGTACGCTACCACGGTGGTGCTGTCTGATCTGATCAAGATGTGTTTGCCCTGAACCAGTGGGAGAAACCTCCGCAGGGCAAAGAATACATTCAATTGATGTGCCAGCGCAGCGGGGCCCATTTCCAACGACCCGCGGCTGCGTGCCCGTTGCACACAGCGCCCCAACCCAATCTGCTGCAAGAGGACTCCTGCCTGCAGAAAGCAGATGTCTGTAGGGTTTTAATGTTTGGCGGCAGGCGGGGGTGACCATCACACGGTTAGTGCCAAGGCACCCTGCTCATTTCAGGACTTGAGTCTGGAGCCAGTGCTGAAGTGGTCTCATATGCATCAACCCCAGCAGCGCAACCGCCGCAAAGGACACCATATGCCCCAGGAGCCTCTGTAAAAGTTTTGAAGGGACTGCAGTGCCTGGCCTGAAGGCAGTGTGGCATTCCAGCACTGACTGCGCATACTCGTTGGTGAGGCGTGCTGACATTGAGACTGAGTCTAACTCCATGCCGAGAAAAGAGATGCTCTGAACCGGAGCAAGCTTGCTCTTTTTCCAGTTGACCTGAAGCCCTAGACGGCTGAGATGCCTGAGCACCTGGTCCCTGTGGGTGCAAAGTGACTCTCGAGAGTGGGCTAGGAGACAGTCGATAAGGTAACTGAGTATGCAAATGCCCACTTCCCTTAGCAGGGCAAAGGCTGCCTCTGTGAACTTTGTGAAGACGCGAGGGGACAGGGACATGCCGAAGGGGATGACTTTGTACTGATACGCCTGGCCGTCGAACGCAAACCATAGGAAGGGTTGGTGTCGAGGCAAGATAGAGACGTGGATGTACGCATCCTTCAGGTCTACCGCTGCAAACCAATCTTGATGCCGGACGTAATTTAGAATGCATGAGCATTTTGAATGGGAGTTAGTGTAAGGCCTGGTTGAAAACTCGCACGTACAAGATCAGTCGTAAGCCGCCGCCTTTCTTGGGTACGATGAAGTAAGGGCTTTAGAAACCCTTCTTCATCTCGGCTGGAGGGACAGGCTCTATCGCATCTTTGAATAAAAGGGTCACGATCTCTGCACGCAGGGTGTTGGCATCTTTGCCGTGCACCGAGGTAAAGTGGACGCTGGTGAAAGGGGGCTGGGGCCTTGCGAACTGAATCGCGTAGCTGAGTCGGATGGTCCTGGCCAACCAGCGCGATGGTTTGGGAAGTGAGAGCCACGCGTCCAAGCACCGTGCAAGGGGCACTAAGGGGATGATGTACCTGGTGAGGCTTTGCACCAGGGCAGAGCAGGTAGTGTGGCATTGTGAGCCAGCTCCAGAGCAAACGTATTGTTCCCTGGGTCGTCCATCTCAGGAACGCTTGGGAGCCTTCCGGGACCTTGAGGACATTCGGGAGATGGGGGCGTGCGCTTCCTGATTGGCACTCGACGCTGCAGCTGAAACTGGGCCGAGGTGGAGGCAGAGCTTCCTGACGTTTGGAAGCCGAAGGAGGACACCCTCGGCGAGCAGACAGAGCATGACTCCGTAGTACACCTATACAATAAATTGGAAATGGGCAGTCAGTCTGTTGATGGACACAGGGGTAATACACCTATATAATAAATTGGAAATGGGCAGTTATTCTGTTGGTGGACACAGGGGTAATACACCTATACAATAAATTGGAAATGGGCAGTTAGTCTGTTGGTGGACAGAGGGGTAATACACCTATACAATAAATTGGAAATGGGCAGTTAGTCTGTTGGTGGACACAGGGGTAATACACCTATACGATAAATTGGATATGGGCAGTAAGTCTGTTGGTGGACACATACACCAATACAATAAATTGGAAATGGCCATGGTGAGGATCTCACAGTGAAATTGCTGCCCAGACACACGAGGCAGTGCCTGTGACCATCAGGAGTTGAGAGAAATCAACCACATCCAGGAACAACACTGGAGCAGGAGGGCATCTTTATAAAGACAAGTCCTGTAAAGAACATTCAACACCAGCCGTGTATTTGCTCTTTTAGAGAAAATAAACTCTTTTATAAAAATTCTATTTTAGCCACTCTGTCGAAACACCCAGGGGCAAAGCTGCACTGCTGTGCAGAGAAGGAGAAAGCCACTGATATGCGCCGTAGGATCCAACAGCGTAAGTTCTGCAGAGGTGAGTTGAATGGTAGTTATCTCATCTCGCTGATCACACAACCGCTCAGCTCCAAAGAAGAAATCTGAATGGACAGACGCATGATTCCCTCCTTTTATACCTGTATGTCCGAGGTAGGGTCATACATATTCTGTCTGCCAATTTCTCATTGGCCTTTTCTCAAGTTAAGAGGTAACTGAGGCCTACAAAGAAGTCCCCTCGTGTCGCTTCACTCGACACAACATCGAAGGTAATCTCGAAGTTCATGCCTATAGACTGAACACGTAATACGGGTGCACATGATGTCATCATTTTCACAAATGTGTGTATTTGTATGTTTACACGGAGAAGATAACGGCATCGTTTTCAAAAACTTGCACTTTGAAACGCATTTTCAAATGTTTTCATGTCCCAAAATGCCATTGTCATGTAAACGAACATCCAAAATGCATAAAATGTTTTTTTGATTTTAGTTGAAAATGTTGTCGCGTAAATGGCCCCTAAGCCAAAAGTCTGGTTTGCAAGATTACATCTGATCTATAGTGCAGAACTGCAGCCCTTTATTAGTGACACAAATGAACTGGCATGAATACTGAGACAGATGATGATGATGATCAGCAGATTGAGCTCCACCATACATGATCAAATCCACACACACATCATATACATCATGCACACAGGTTATACAGAGGTCAAAAGGTCACACAAGTCACACACACACATGAAGACAGTGAGGTCAACAGGTTTGATGGTGAACTACACTTCAGAAACATTAACACACAAACTCACATCAGTGTCTGTCTAATGTGTGTGTGTTACCTTGGTAACAAAGTCCTGGTAACCAGGGTAGTAAGTGGTAACTATGGAGAAGATGTACCAGTCATATTCCTCCATGATGTTGAGCATGACAGATGCCTGCTGCTCAATGGACGGACCGAACTGAAAGAACATAGAGTTATCATCCTACAGAGAGCGAGAGAGGGAGAGAGAGAGACATACACAACACATGAAGAGAGAGAGAGAGAGAGAGAGAGAGAGAGAGAGAGAGAGAGAGAGAGAGAGAGAGAGAGAGAGAGAGAAAGAGAGACATAGAGAACACATGAAGAGAGAGAGCATTATAAACATTATATATACAACAATAGTACACACACAGTTACACTAGGGATGGGTATCAATACAGATTTCCTGATTCGATTATAAATCATTGTTGGTATATATTAGTTATAATGATAGAGCACATGAAAGCAACTTGATGATTCTTAATAACAATTTCAAGACCACAACAAAATATTAATTCATTTGTGCAAACATTATTTCAAGTTCTCAAGTAATCATTTAAGACAGTAATAAAGAACAAATGACAAGCATTAGAAAAAGAAAAACAATACAATAAATATGCAGTGTTTTTAGTGTTCAAGTAAACATGTAAACACTGTACAACACAAAGAAATGTTACACAGTCCTGATCATAAGGAACGTAATGATTCCGGTTACTTGACGGTTTCATTAATGATTGAGTCATTTTGAGGGACAAATATTAGGAAATAAGAAATGCAATTCTTTTTGGCCTCACTGCTCACCGTAGCCTGTTACCAAATGATGAGATAATTTCAGATTCTTGCAAAAGGTGTGTTTACACAGACTTATTAATTAAGATATTGAATTAATTCATTTGAATAAAATAGCAGTTGTTCCATCAAATCATGTAATGTGTATCATCACACTGTCAGATCAATAATTCAATCTCACGAGTCTTCAGAACACAGTAACAGTTTGCGGATCATTTGGACTCGACGACAGGACTGACTTGTGATTCATACGCTTTATTTTTGAGAATACAATAATAATAAAAGTGGAACTAAATGAGTGTATTATCGACAGGTTGAAGTCATTTTAATGTTGGTATGAACAGACTGTGTGATTTTACAGTAAATATGAAGCTCAAGAACTTTAACATAAATGAAAACAAACAAACTGTCGCTTTCTCTCGACATTCAGCATCATTGTGTCTTCACTGTTATTTCTCACATACTCTAATTAAACACATGCACATGTAATTAGTCCATATAGATTCATTAGAGCTGACCTCATTCTAACTCTCATTTTTAATTCAAATATTTGGCTAATTACAACGAGATCATTAGAGACAGACGCAATTAGCAACTTTAAGAACACCACATCACTTATATAACCATTATGCCATTTATATTTTAATAGGCTCATAAATACGAAGAAACTATTATAATAATTAATAAATGTGTTTCAAAAAATAATCATAACAAATAACTATTACAAAACAATTATATAATGCTATACAAAATTACATTATTAGAAAATAGAACAGATATGTAAAATTACACAGTGACAATCACAACTGATCCGAGTGTAACTGCACACACACAACACACACACACACCACACTCTCACACACACACACACACACACACAAACACACACACACACACACACACTCTCACACACACACAACACACACACACACACACACACACATACAAACTCACACACACAGACACACACTCTCTCACACACACACACACCCACACAAACAAACACATTCTCTCTCTCACACACACACACACACACACACACACACACACACACATAATAATAATAATAGCTTGACAGCAGGCAGCTTGGCACAGAACTCTGGGTAATTGACTGAGTGGAACTTATGCTCCCATTCAGCCTCTCCAGATAGTGACTGTCTGTGTCTCTCTGAGTCTGGTGAACTGCAGGAATGGGGGGCAGGATAGAAGAGTGAACAGAAGGAGGGATGTAAAAAGGAGCAGAGTGAAAAAGAGAAAATGAACGCCATCTCAAATAAGAATTTGAGATTCTAGAACAGAAAGAGAGAGACAGGGATGGCAAGACACGTTTAAAAATGTCATATTTCAGATTTCCACACACAGAGAGGGAGAGAGAGAGAGAGAGAGAGAGGGAGAGAGGGAGAGAGAGAGAGAGAAGGAGAGATAGAGAAGGAGCCCTAAATACGTGTCCTAGTTCTCTCATCTTTAAAAGGGGAACAGACATGATACACTGTCACTGTATCTAAACCAGGCCAGAGAGAGAGACAGACAGACAGACAGATAGAACTGAACAGGTGAGACACGTTCATACTGTAAAGTTTTAAGAGTGACAATCGCATTTAACCCTCTGGGGTCTGAGGGTATTTTGGGCCCTGGAGAAGTTTTGATATGCCTTGACATTTGTGCTTTTTTCAGTTGCTTAAAAACACATGAATGGCTAAAGTCTGATAACACTGTATTCAGCACAAACTGGGCTACAATAATATGTGAGCAACATGTGTGTACAGGTTTGTATTTTTGAAAAAATGACATTTATGCGTGGTAATAAGGTCATATAACACATACTAAACATTTGTCCACAAGCCTTTTGAGAACTGGATCTTGTAGCCTAGAGTTTTTGCTACAAAATGATGTGAAAAACATCCTGATCACTCATTCATACAAAACAATATAGTCATTGAACTTTTGTAAGACACTTTTAGTGTTAGAAAGGTAATATGCGAGGAGGCGTGAATGATCATGAATATTGATTGTAATTCACACCTGATGAGACAAAAGACCCTCCCCTGGGCCAATCAATGAGGAATGTGACAAGTTTTAAGTTAAAAGAAGTAATCTGACTATATATTTTACATAAAGACTTTACTTAATTTTAGACCTACACTACCGTTAAAAGAAGTCTCTTCTGCTCACCAAGACTGCATTTATTTGATCCAAAATACAGAAACAATATTGATATTCTGAACTCTTTTTACAATTTAAAAGAATAGTTTTCTATTTGAATATATTGTAAAATGTCATTTGTGATCAAAGCTGAATATCTGCATCATTACTGCAGTTTTCAGTGTCACATGATTCTTCAGAAATCATTATAAGATGCTGATTTTCTAATATGGGCATATTTAAAGTGCATTTTACTCATTTACACATGAACACATATTTGCAAGCACAAGCTTTGTTGATGATAATGACGCATTATAAACACTAGATAAAATATAATCTAAACATTCATATTATTTTTATATTATATTTATATTACACAGTATACAATTGTAATACCTGCTTTAGCCGAAACAGCATTTAAATGTAACTAAAACTTGCTTATTAGGACACATTTCAAATGTCAATACTCTGAATCCTGGCTGGCAAGTTTGGAAACAGTCCCACTAGTAAAATATGTTCAAGTTTATATAAAATAACACGTCAACTAATGAAAACTAATTGACTTACTCGTCTGAAATTGTATCCTCGGCTGGAAGTCTCTCTTCAAAATACAAATGTTCATTGGAGTCCCGCTCTTCTTCTGGGGAAAATGTTAAATCTTTCTTACATTCCTGGAGCATTCTCACTTGTGTATCGTTGCAAACGCGCAGAAAAATGAAGAGAAATTTGTTTACATCAAACCTCTGAACACAGTTGGGGGTGTGTACATTTGCGTTGATCGTCTCAGCACATTAGCGTATGAATGGCGCGCTCTTCTGGTGGGTGTGTCAAATTACAGATAATTAGATGAACCGGTAAAAACGGAACATCGTTTTGTTTCATATAGATTACATTGCAGGAGAATATTTGTTTTAAATTTGAATTGTTTTATTTAAAAGTAGACATTTAAAGCTTTCTTTAGACATATGTTTCATGTTTGTGTGATCAGTATTCGCGGAGTTTCAGGTCATTTTTGTGACGTGTTTCAGAAATATGCTCGTGAACACAGAGACTGCTGAAAGCTCACCCTTTTTATTTTCTTTATTTTACAAAAGCACAAGATTTTGTTGTTATTATGAGTGTACACAAATAAAAGTAGACCCTTTATAGTCTCTAATGATGTCTTACTCTTATCTGTATATCCAAAAATGACGGAGTATTTTAAGTTGTTTCTGCTGTAATGACGAAAATATCCAGCAGGATATTTAAATATCCAGCACGCGTCCGTCAACCCCAGAGGATTTAAAACGGGAGGGAATCCTCTCAATGATCGTTCTGTGTGTCACTGCAAAAACTGCCATGATTGACATAGTGATCATCATAGCAACAGTTTGGCATCTTGCGGCTGTAAATAAGCCACGTGGTGTTTGCTATCTTTACGACATTACTGAATCAGTTCAGTTGTTCATACGATCCAAATGCACGTTCAGAACTGTGTACATCCATGACATCTTGTACAGCCGGTAGCATAAACTGGATCACAGTTGCAGTTGAAGATCACAGTCATCATTTCCAGGTGTGTACAAACTGGGGTTGCAAATGTTAAAAATATCCTTGATCGAATGAATGAAGAGCGATTTATTGTTAACCCCTCAGGAAATTAATGTCTTTTTAAAACCTAGAAGCTGGACTTTACACGGAATATAGGAGATATCCTATTTCAATTCTGTCCTAACCCTAAACCTGATAATATAATATAATCTTAAAGAGTGACTTGGCAAAATAGAAATGATGCAAATGTTGTCATCAGCACGGTACGGCAGACTGTCTGCGTGCAGTCCAGTTTTTTTGACTCATTATGACATTATGCATCTGTGTGCATCATCTGCACATGCGCCTGCCGTTGACTGTACTAATAGAGTATCGCAAAGCAGTCATAGCACACGTGTCGAACGCATCCATGTGGGCTCGCGGTCGACAGTATACCCAGAAAAGATAGAGCACTCAACTATGTGCAAGATGAAAGGCACATGGTAAATCTAAATATACCCTCCTGCTAAGTGGCTACCCTTAGTGGCTAAAATCTGGAGTTCTGGCAAACTAAACTTTGCCAAGTTTGCCACAAATTTGCCATGAACTCTCGATTTTTGCAAGAGTAAAGGAAGGTCGGCTCTGCCACAGACCTGGTTGTGTTCCTCTCATTCAAACAGCATCAGAGATGCTTTATATACTTCCCATTTATCGATTAAATTATTAAACAAATAATCAATGATAGATTCATCATTAACAACCCTAGTATAAACTGTAAACTGCAGCTCTGTCTAAGCCGAGCTCTCCGAAACACCTCCACACTGTGTCTGGTCTGTTGAAGCCATGATCAGACGTGTCTGTGTGTATCTACTGTAGCTCCAGACAGTTTCCCAATCACAGTACCAACAGTCTTTCCAAATGTGTACAACAACCTTTTCACATGATTCTGATAGTGAGAAGAAGCCAACGTAGAAGAGCAAGCAGATCACAGAGACTCATATTAACAACTTCAAAGAGTAAAGAACCTACATCCACTATTTTTAGCATGATGACACCAAATCTCTTCAGAAACACTGCTGGAAATCACACACAGCAGCTTGCCAGAGTATGTTGTGATTTGGATGTTGGGGTGCTAAGTTGTGTCCACCAGATCTCTTAACTAGCTACAGCTATGCTAGACCAGCAGCAAACCAACACTAACCAGCACAGTCTTTTCATCAGGGGAGTAAACTCTGCAGAATGTCAAGTCTTTCTCCTCTGGAAACTAAAGACCAATGGAAACTCGGATACTTCATCTGACATTGTAAAGGTCGCGTGTGGTTTGCCGCTGGACATGTCAGCGTGGGCTGAGCAGCAGTTTTCACAGCCGCATGTTTAGAGGAGAGAGACAAACGCTGGGTGATTTCACAGCCGTTTAGACCGCATGCCCTCTGAGCGTGGGCACATCTCTGACTCACAGCATTTCCGATGAGGACTGGATCATTTTCTCTCTGTCTGTCGCTATCATCCTCTCTGATCAGCATAACCCCACACACACTTTCCCATCATGCACTTCTGCCACCCTCTTACTGCACCACAGTCTGCTTGCTCATTAGAATACATTATCAGTGAAAGTCTCAAACTTTCAGGAAAGCAAACATGCATACCCATCAGTCGTACCTTAGCTGCCATGATCATGGAGGAGCCTCCCTTCACGCCCAGTATGGGGATGTGCGTCTGCGCGGAGATGAAGTCCAGGATCTGCGCGATGGCCTCCTGGTCGGTGTCGTCTCCAAACACCACCCCCTGCAGCCAGTGCTCCGTCATCAGGTCGCATATGCTCTTGATGATGCTCTTGGGGTCCGTCTCGTTCATGGTGAGCATCTCCACGTTGGGTGCCAGGGGCATGTGGGTGAAATCGTCTTTGTCGCGGGTGCCGGTGAGCGCCACCTCGCTGGAGTTGCCCACCAGCACCACGGCGATGCTCAGGCCCTGCAGCAGCTTTGGTACCGGCGGGTACTGCGCTACCGATGATGGGATGTAATGAGCCACGCCCCAGCTGCCCCTGTCCCGCCGCGATTGGCAGGCCAGCGGCAGTAGCAACAGGCACACAAGGAAGAGCTGGTACAATGATGGGCAGGGCCAGGGACGCAGAGGCAGGGCTAGTGGATAAATCCACACCCGCTTTTCCTGAGAAGGTGGAGCTAAGCCACGGTAAATGCAGAAAGACATGATGGCGGAGAGCAAAAGAGAAACCTGCAAAAGAGAAAGAGAGACCAATTACAACATATTTTGCAACATTATCAAATTTATCATTTCATATTTATTACTTGATTATTATACTGTGAATGTAAAATAAAGAGCAATTAGCAATTGGGCACCTTAAAGGCCCAGATATACTTCATACAACGAACGGGTGTGACTTCATTTAGAACAAAATAAGTCCAAAAATAAGTTTTTAAGTAAGGTTCTTCACAGCTCATCCAGGCCATTGGTGCACATCACCGGTAGTTGTGACATGAAGCTCCGCCTACCTTGAGTCCGACAGCTCATTTTGTTTACCTTGTTCAGTCACTCATAATCAGCCAACAAGTACACACTTGTGTAGCATTATTAACGAGCTGCTGCAAATTTACCCACATCTTTACCATCATTCACATAGAGACATTTTCCAATCAATGTCAATTAGTGTACAAAAGGAATCAATCAAGTGCCCATTGACTCATGTGCCAACTGAAATCTAAGCCATTCACACATCTGCCCAAAGTAACATGTGCCCCTCTCGTCGTTCTTTTGTCTTTATTCTGAACATTAGCACTTTTATATGCTCATCTTTGCAGTAATATCTGTGCCATCATAAATGACAATAACAGAGGGCACATATTATCGGCACATATATGGCCACGTATAGCGTGTTAGCACATTAGCATCATGTCACAATGTAAACATTTTCTTTAAATCATCATTGAGTGGTTAAATTGAGTGGCTTCCTTTACTGACCTCACGTGAATTCACTGATAACACTTTTTAATGTCACATTAGTTCAGCTTTTACTGAGCATCCTCATATTTTAATGTACTTTTAAACACCTCCCACAGCGGTGTGACCCGTGTCTGAATGTTTGCAAATAGCATACAGTTGCACGGCTGTTTAGAACCTCTTTTTACCCCTGAACAAACCATGAAGAAGAACTTCTCCTGGATTATATTAAGGTCTGTAGAAGGTTCCCTGTTTAATTTACAGAATTATCTGAGAGACTTTCTTTCTTATGTAAGCAAAATGAACCATCTCATTGAAATATTCCCAAACCAATCGGAATCGTACTAAAATCAGAATTGGATCAAGAACTTCTTACCTGGAATCAAATCAATTGGGGAAATCTGAATAACTTCTATCCCTAGAATTTAGAGAACATTTGTAACTTTTCCTTCAACACACTGTGACGGAGGCATCAGCTGACCAATAAGAGTGTCAGACAGGCGGGTCATGTTGTGTTTTCTGAAAACCGCTGTATTCCTGCTAGTTTTCAAACTGACCCTCCAATTTCCAACGCCCCCTTTCTGTCCTTCAGAATGCCCATGAGTGCATGTGTAGATGCCCTTTGATGGAGAACCACTGTGGAAAGTCTTGCTCAGCACATGACGCTGTTTGTGTGGACCACAAAGCCATTTTACTGTTATTAATATCACCGACATCAAGCGCTTTGTCAATACTGAGTCCAGTCAATTACTTCTGGTTTATTTGTACTGGATCACCTCAGGTCCAGTGTCTCGATTGCTCATGGATCACACCCTTGCCGGTTTCTCCAGCACACCAGAGAGCATCACTGCCGGCAGGAAACTGTTACACCGGTGTCTGTGACAGACATTAATAGTGCAGAAGCAAGCGGCCGTACACGCTCTCTCCGAGATCAATATTTCATGGGAGTGTCTTGCATCTCAAAGCAAGATAGTGTAGTTTATTATGGATGAGATAAACTCTCCCCTGACGGATGGATTAAGACAGATGTTTGTTTTGGGCCCTCTTGGTTCACGATTTATACGTCTAAATGATTTTATGCTCAGACAATATTGTGCATCAAAACAGATTTGCAATGATAAAAAGCCAACATTACAAAGCTTTTAATGTCAATAAAATTAGTGCTTCATGCAAATCGTCTGACTGTGTCTACAGGACGAGTGGTGGTGTAGTGGGATAAAACTGGTAAGCAGGAGGTTGCCGGTTCAACCCCCACAACCACCACCATTATGTCCTTGAGCAGGGCACTTATCTCCAGGTTTGGATAAACCACAAAACCAAAGTAAAAGTAGTCGATACCTCAAAATCTTCTGCTCCATTTGAACACTTAAAAATGCTTGTTATTCACTCTCAAAGCAAAACAAATATGGTGTCTGTGTGGATAACATCAGACCTCACTGGTTACATCACATCTCGAGACCAAGAGTCTTGACGTCAATAATGATAGAATTTCATTTTTGGATGAACTGGAATTTGATGGAGGTTCTGGAGAGGTTTCGTTTGAAGGTGGTTCTTTTGAGCGGGCAGACTGGAGGAGGATGTAATCACTGGTGCTTGTGATCATTGTTAATAGACAGATGTAAATGAGCGAGTGAACAGCAGAGAGGAGAGTGCTGGAGATGCAGTGAGTGACACAGTTCACAGATGTGAGTCTGCACTTCTCTCGGCCACTCAGTTTCCATAGCAACTATTAAAATAGACCTCTCGATAGAGTTGATAGCCTGACACACACACACCCTGATCTGTTGTGTGATACACTCTCAGACACTGCCCCGTCACTGAAATTAGCATAAAGACTCCAGTTTATGAAACTCTGTAAGTCCACACACACACATACTGAATATATACTCTCTCTCACACACACACACACACACACACACACCTGTCTGTAATCAGTGAGATGAGGTTGACTGATTGATGCTTTTCACAGATTACAGCTTCAGCTCATGCAGCTATTTCAGGAGCACCATTACATTAGTGTGTGTGTGTGTGTGTGTGTGTGTGTGTGTGTGTGTGTGTGTGTGTACAGTGTGTGTGTACAGTGTGTGAGTGTGTGTGTTTGTTGTGTGTGTGTGTGTGTGTGTGTGTGTGTGTTTGTGATTGTGTGTGTGTGTGTGTGTGTGTGTGTGTGTGTGTTTGTGATTGTGGTATTACCACCTCAAGGATGATTTACAGATGTCACTGCTCTAATAACCCACACTGTTACTGAATAAATTGTGTGCTTTCAGTAAAATATAAGATTCACATTTCTGTTTTCAAACTGCAAGACATCTGTTGTAGGTGCATTTTTGGGCTGCTGCCCGCAATTTTTCACATTCAAACTGAAAAGCTCACTATTTACACACAGTGTGAACTAATTGCCTCATTTTTCAGAGAACCACCAAATAATAAACTTTGTAGATTTTGATGGCATGTCATTCTGATTCTGTTCACCTCATCTTCCTCCAAATGGTCTTATTTTATTCCACTAGGTGGCAGTAAGCACTAAAATAGTAATCTCCTTTCATTTTACAGATGTAAAATGTAGGGGGCGCTCTAACACATTTTACCCCTCACAGATGTGCTCGTCCATAGACATTCAGTCTAATGTTCAGTTCAAGCAACACCCTCATTATTTCATTGAATATCTCGGCCTCTGAGTGGACTACAAGCTCAATCCAAGTGTCATTAGAAAGCTGAGATCCTCCCCTTTGCAGTGATAAGATTTGTTTAGCATGCTTTTCCTGCTTGACGGCATATTTTGTTCTGGACATCTAAGATATAACATTGGATTATTCACATACTAAATCTCACAGACAAGTAAAAAATGGCTCATTTTCAAGAAAACTGACTAAGGTAAGAGCTGATGTAAAATGTTTGGTTATTTGGGGTTCACAGCAGCAGTTATCAGAGCATAAAAGACACATTTGTATTTGATGACTTATAGAAATCATATTTCACTTTGTGATTCTTTTGAAACTCTTTCAAACTATGATATTAGTCATACACAGTAATCTATACAGTCACATTCCTGAGAGTGAAAGCATTCATTTGATATATGACTTGTCCATTTATGTGCTATTTTAAAGACCTTTATATTCATATTAATATGTAAATTATGTAAATTTTCAATGTGAATGTTTTGGGCCATTTTTTCTTATTTTAAGTAACATAAATGCAGAAGTGATGTTCACCACTGAAAAGATCAGATTCTATGCCTTCAAACGATACCTCATATGCCTGACTTATGTATACAGACACTTTAACATTCTAAGCATTAACCTTTTTCGAGATATAGCGCCCCCCCCTTTGGACCCGCCAGAGTCATTGATTTTAACAACTGGAGTCAAAATCACTGTATGTGGATGAATGAGACACATTGCCTAGCAACCAGCCAATACCAAAAAAACAGCTAGAACACCTTAGGAATGTTTAGCAACCACTCAGATCACCTTAGCGACCACTTAGTAAAGCACTGTCTGTCTGACTGTATGGCCTGAAACCCTTCATTATTGATTACCTTCACCACCTTGATTATTTGAAACTGTCAGTCTTTCACAAATCTAGTTGTAACTATTCATCTTGTGGTTTGTCTTTCTCTCTGTCCCAATTTACATAAAACATGACCTCACAGACACATACACGGTTGATGTTGTGCTCTGTGAATGTTGTTCAATGATGAAACAGATTGACAAACAGAAACTCTGATGACAGCAGCGGCTTTATCACAGATTATCACAGATTACCGTGTGTGAGTGTGTGTCTCACCTTGTGTGTGTGCAGCCGAACTTTCACTCCTCCATCTCAGAAACCGCATGATGCTGTAGCGCTCTCATACCCTACTGCAGAAACACACACAACACACATATTTCATGTATTTATTTCATTGTCTTCAACACCACAATACTGTTATTGTAAAGATCTTCTAAAATCCCAAATACAACCACAAAATGATCAAACTCCACCTAGAGCTTTAAAGCTACATCCACCAAACTCTGCACAGACCTTCAGACTGTTCAGACTCGGGTTAATATGATTTTTCTAACTGATCGGAGTTACGGTTTTGCAGTAGCTGCCAATCAAATATCACAACAAAATCCCTTCCTATCTGTCTGTCTGTCTGTCAGTCTGTCTGTCTGCCTGTCTGTCTGTCCGTCTGTTTGTCTGTCTGTTTGTCTGCCTGTCTGTCTTTCTATCTGTCTGTCTGTTTTTCTGCCTGTCTGTCTGTCTGTCTATCTGTCTGTCTGCCTGTCTGTATGTCTGTTTGTCTGCCTGTCTGGCTTTCTATCTGTCTGTCTGTTTTTCTGTCTGTCTGTCTATCTGTCTGTCTATCTGTCTGTCTGTTTGTCTGTCTGTCTGTTTGTCTGCCTGTCTGTCTTTCTATCTGTCTGTCTGTTTTTCTGCCTGTCTGTCTGTCTGCCTGTCTGTATGTCTGTTTGTCTGCCTGTCTGTCTGTCTGCCAGTCTGTCTGTCTGTCTGTATGTCTGTCTGTCTGCCTGTCTGTCTGTCCGTCTGTTTGTCTGTCTGTTTGTCTGCCTGTCTGTCTTTCTATCTGTCTGTCTGTTTTTCTGCCTGTCTGTCTGTCTGTCTATCTGTCTGTCTGCCTGTCTGTATGTCTGTTTGTCTGCCTGTCTGGCTTTCTATCTGTCTGTCTGTTTTTCTGTCTGTCTGTCTATCTGTCTGTCTATCTGTCTGTCTGTTTGTCTGTCTGTCTGTTTGTCTGCCTGTCTGTCTTTCTATCTGTCTGTCTGTTTTTCTGCCTGTCTGTCTGTCTGCCTGTCTGTATGTCTGTTTGTCTGCCTGTCTGTCTGTCTGCCAGTCTGTCTGTCTGTCTGTATGTCTGTTTGTCTGCCTGTCTGTCTGTTTATCTGTCTGTCTGCCTGCCTGTCTGTCTGTCTGTCTTTATATCTGTCTGTCTGTCTTTCTATCTGTCTGTCTGTCTGCCTGCCTGCCTGTCTGTTTGTCTGCCTGTCTGTCTTTCTATCTGTCTGTCTGTTTGCCTGTCTGTCTGCCTGTTTGTCTGCCTGTCTGTCTGTCTTTATATCTGTCTGTCTGTCTTTCCATCTGTCTGTCTGTCTGTCTGTCTGCCTGCCTGTCTGTTTGTCTGCCTGTCTGTCTTTCTATCTGTCTGTCTGTTTTTCTGCCTGTCTGTCTTTCCATCTGTCTGTCTGTTTGTCTGCCTGTCTGTCTGTCTGCCTGCCTGTCTGTCTGTCTGCCTGTCTGTCTGTCTGCCTGTCTGTCTGTAGGCAGTGAGTGTGTTGTGTGTTACCTGTGGACACTTTTAGCCGTCGGTCTGCAGTGTTCTCTCTGTAGCTCCTCTTTCTCGTTCTTCATGAGTATGTTTTCATGTGTTTCGTGTTTGCCCTCTGGATCTGCTGATCTTCAGCGTCCTGTTTTTCAGAGCACCTGCAGTGAGAGAAAAGACCTTCATATTTACACATAACACACTTTCAGAAACTCTTAAACGTACACGATGAATATAATTATGCAATTTATAACTCTATTTTATATACTAATTATAAATACAAATGAAATAAAAGGAAATTGACTTAATTATATGCTGTTTAGTCTTTTCCTAAATATATTGTATATATATTTTCAGGTCTTTGTGTTATCTGGGATTTATGTGTGTAATTTCTGCACCACTAGTGGCACCAAATGGAACTGCAAAAATAAACATTGTTTTTAAACCGATTTCTGGTCAAACAAACAGATGGTCCCGCACCCAACTCACACCATTCTTTGAGTCACTGTTGTTGTGTTGGACTGGACAGGTCTCTCAAAACAAATAGAGGATTTTTTTATAGCGCCACAGAGACACAGTGTTTACAGTTTTCCAGAAAATTAACCTAAGAATGGTTTACTTATAGTTGTCTTTGCATATTAAACTGGGATAGAAGAAAGTACTTTAAAAGCGCTTTAATATCTGGAGTCTGTACTAAAGGTTAAGAGGTCTGTTGTGTGAAGAACACATAACCTCATGAGGCCTGTTGCACAAAGCTTGTTTCAGAGGAAGTTTCAGGTTGACTAAACCAGATAGAGCTAAACCAGTTTAGATCAGGTTAATTGATCTCAAGAAGCTTGCAACAAACGTTCTGTCAAATCAGAGTTTGATCCTGAGTTCATGATTAACCCTGAAGTGCTCGCACATGAATGAGTGATGTCTGCTACGAACTGCCAATGCAGCGAGTCCATGTGATTCACTTCTCGCAAGACATTCAGCATGATATATGTCTCCGCTAAAGATCAGGAGATCATTTTGAAAATATTCAATTTTAAACATTTACACAGAAACAGCTGCTGCCACAGAAATTAAAAAGTCCTAAAAGCAGGGCTTGGTATCTCAGCGAGTATTGACGCTGACTATCACCCCTGCAGTTGCAAGTTCGAATCCAGGGCATGCTGAGTGACTCCAGTCAGGTCTCTAAGCAACCAAATTGTCCTGGTTGCTAGGGAGGGTAGAGTCACATGGGGTAACCTCCTCGTGGTGGTGATTAGTGGTTCTCTCAATGGGGCGTGTGGTGAGTTGTGTGTGGATCGTGGAGAGTAGCATGAGTCTCCACATGCTGTGAGTCTATTTATTAAATTTATTTTTGTGTTACAGTCTACAATCTAATTTTAACCAGTATATTTGTTCATGTGGAAAGAATAGTCCCACAATAAATGCATCGTTAAAGTGTGAGAATCACCTTACGAACACTTCTACATCGATGTGCCGTTACCTCAGATGAGTCATGGGTCAGATTAAAACGTCTACTCCATTTACTGTGCTATAAGTTCATCAAAAGAATAATACTCGATCACATCTCCGACATCATGTACCATTAGAAATTCATCTTTTATAGAATATTGACATGAACTAAATGAGCTGTCAGGTTCAATCAAAGCCAGTTTGGTTTTGTTGAAATGAATAAGCCATTAAACTAATCACTTTCAGAAAATACCATTATGCTTCCACAGTACCGCCACTCCCTATACATATAACGCAGTCTGCGTAGGGCACCAACTCACTAAGGGGTCACCATCATACTCTAGAAGTTTACCATTATACTCTAGGGGGCACCATCATACTCTAGGGGATCACCATCATACTCTAGGGGGCACCATCATACTCTAGGGGGTCACCATCATACTCTAGGGGGCACCATCATACTCTAGGGGGTCACCATCATACTCTAGGGGGCACCATCATACTCTAGGGGGCACCATCATACTCTAGGGGGTCACCATCATACTCTAGGGGGCACCATCATACTCTAGGGGTCACCATCATACTCTAGGGGGCACCATCATACTCTAGGTGGCACCATCATACTCTAGGTGGTCACCATCATACTCTAGGTGGCACCATCATACTCTAGGTGGCACCATCATACTCTAGTGGGTCACCAGAAACTTCACCAGCTGCCCTTACTGTGAAACACAGCCTTTGCGCACCATGCACCATGTTACCAGGGTAATGCCACTGTACTGAATGATTTATCATGTTCATAATTCATGATACTGTCATGATATTCCAAGGTACTTTAAAAAATACCATGGGGTTTTCACAGACCATGTCTGGAAATTAATAAACAAGTGTATTATCATGGTGTTTTTTGTGAGAAATATAACAGAATAGGCTATTATGTATAGTTTATATTACAGTACACACACACACACACACACACACAAAAGAAAATAGTTAAATACTCAAAGAGCAAAGAAATTAGATAAGTATTTATAATTACTAATTAAAAAACAAACAAAATCAGTGCCCTTTTTTACCTGTTTGCCCCGTCCCTAATGTCTGTGAACACCACTGATTCAGCTGGTCATGTGATGCTAACATGTGTGGAGTCTCTTCATATAGAATAAAACAGCTTTTATAAGATTACTGATATTACTGGAGTCTTCATTTTAATGTGAATGCTCATGATTTCCTACTTATATTGCAAAATTACAATCATGTCTTTAGGATTCAAACTTTTTTAATAAAGAATAAATTACTGAGTGCACCTCAGCACCAAACAGAATTGCAAAAATAATATTTTTTCCCTCAAACACCCCCAAAAGTGTTACAAACTACTGACATCTTTGGAAAGTGCTGCAGAAAGCATGAGATGAAACTTTGCCTGAAGTCTTCTAGAACATACCTGCCAACCTTATTTGACTGGGTTTCTCCCGTTTTCAACCCGTCCTCCCACTGTACCCCTGATTTACAATTTCTCCTGATAACCACTTGGTGGCACAGTGGTGGCGTAGTGGGCTAAAGCACTAAACTTGTAATCAGAAGGTTGCTGGTTTGATCCCCACAGTCACCACCATTGTGTCCTTGAGTAAGACACTTAACTCCAGGTTGCTCCGGGGGGATTGTCCCTGTAATAAATGAACTGTAAGTCACTTTGGTGGTGGTGTAGTGGGCTAAAGCACATAACTGGTAATCAGAAGGTTGCTGGTTTGATCCCCACAGTCACCACCATTGTGTCCTTGAGTAAGACACTTAACTCCAGGTTGCTCCGGGGGGATTGTCCCTGTAATAAGTGCACTGTAAGTCACTTTGGTGCTGGTGTAGTGGGCTAAAGCACATAACTGGTAATCAGGAGGTTGCTGGTTTGATCCCCACAGTCACCACCATTGTGTCCTTGAGTAAGACACTTAACTCCAGGTTTCTCCGGTGGGATTGTCCCTGTAATAAGTGCACTGTAAGTCGCTTTGGATAAAAGCGTCTGCCAAATGCATAAATGTAAATGTAAATGATAAACTCATGATTCTCTGCATCCAGTTTTGCTCATGAGAATGTATTAGACCTCAGGTAGGGTTTCCACCTGTCATGTATTTAAAGATGAAATGATGCATCACATGCAAATGAACAGAAAGGTTGAAGAATACAGCATGTATTTAAACCGAAATTGTCATTTTATTTCACAATCGCAGAAGTGTTTTCACATGTTTGGAGGGTAAGTTTGAGCACTTACACTGTACTGTGAGCAACATTAACACTTGAAGAGAGTGGCACAGTAAAGCAGTGTTTCTCAACTGGCGGGTCACATGTCTGTTCAGATGTCGGGACTGCTGCTTTATAGGTGCTGAAGATGCTTGTCATCTTCCCACGAGCCAGTACAGAACCTGTAATCTACTGTATCTCTACAGCGTGTGCCAATCAACCGGATTTCCTTGACAGCGCAAATCACAAAACTGAAGCAACACATTTGAATTAGTGAGAATTTTCTAGTTTAAATGGAGGTAGTCAAACCTCTGAAACCGTAGACGGCCCTGACATACTAAACAACACTGAGGGGGAAATACACAACTGTGTGCCATGCGCCAAAAGAAAGGCTTTACCAATGACAACATTCATCCTACATGTGCTAACAGTAACTGTGATATTTTGGCAGAAATGTAATAATTTCATATTCAATCTAATAGGTAGAATACATGCTCATATACTTGAAAACCATGAACAAAGTGATGCAAGACAACAGAAAGTGTGACCCAGGCTACATTAAATAATAGTGTTTACTCTGCTGGGTCGTTACTTGATGTAGAATCTGGATCCTGAAGTAAAAGCAGTTGAGAAGCACTACAGGACGATACTATGTGTGGACGGATTCACACATATTCTCGCAGGTGTGTTGTGCTGCTGGACGGGAGTCTGACAGGTACACACAGGTGTGAATGTATGAGCGGCCTGCAGAGTATACATCACAGCTTGATATCACTGAACATTTAGTGTGATGATCTCTACAGTATTTCCTTTCAGAAGCAGTAAATAATGAATATGATCATGCAAATGGGCTGTTAGACAGGTATCGTTGTTTATAACTTTCTACACTAAATTAAGGCCAAAGCTGAAAATCTGTGTACAAATCAACCAACCAGTCAAATTTCAAATCATTATAAAAATAGTTTCTTTTCACATGCTTAACCATATTCCTAATATCTGTCAAAATCCAACATTCATCATCAGAAGAAGAGAACTCGTCAATGATGTGAACTAGCATGTGTTTGCAATATAACAGCACGCAATCAGCAATATCAATGAAATACATCAAGTTCAATCAAAATGATAACCTAACCAACACACACACACATATATACACAAACACACTCACACACACACACATACGTACACAAACACACTCACACACACACACACACATATGTACACAAACACACTCACACACACACACACATATGTACACACACACACAAACACTCACACTCACACACACTCACACACACACACACATATGTACACAAACACACACACTCACACACACATACGTACACAAACACACTCACACACACACACATATGTACACACACACACAAACACTCACACTCACACACACACACACACTCACACACATACACATATACACAAACACACTCACACACACACATATATACACAAACACTCACACTCACACACACACACAAACACACTCACACACACAAACACACACACACACACACTCACACACACACACACACACACACACTATTGATCTGTGTTTTCTCAAGCTGAACAATATTTATCGATCTTTAGAGAAATATCGTGCATTGGACTATAAATACATTACGTGAGTAAACTGACTAACATTATCAATATAAATATGCAATGAACCTGCCGTCCTCAGTGTTTCCTCTTGTTTCTGACAGGGAAGCAGCTGAAGGTGATATCCTCATAATTATCACTTCAGAAGTGAAAGAACGTCATTCTGAGAGAATATGAACGCAGCTTTGAGTTTGTGTACATGCACACCAATATTCCACCAAATATCAACTTCAACACAACATCCACTACACAGAAAAAAAGGGTTTCCTTGAGATACGAAATCATTTTGCCAACTGGATAACTTGAATTATTCGGAGTTTGTCCTGACACTGTTGACAGTGCGAGTGTGTTAATGGACAGGATGTGGACGAGCGGGTCAGAATCAGCTTGAGCCAATTACAGCTTTATTACTGACGAGCCGCTGTAATCACTAATTACTTCAATCACTTTAAGATCACTGCAGTGTGTGTGTGTGTGTGTGTGTGTGTGATGGTAAAGTGGGTTATTCAGAGTGTGTGTATGTGTGTGTGTGTGTGTGAGTGTGTGATGGTAAAGTGGGTTATTCAGAGTGTGTGTATGTGTGTGTGTGTGTGTGAGTGTGATGGTAAAGTGGGTTATTCAGAGTGTGTGTGTGTGTGTGTGTGTGTGTGTGTGTGTGTGTGTGTGTGTGTGTGTGATGGTAAAGTGGGTTATTCAGAGTGTGTGTATGTGTGTGTGTGTGTGTGAGTGTGTGATGGTAAAGTGGGTTATTCAGAGTGTGTGTATGTGTGTGTGTGTGTGTGAGTGTGATGGTAAAGTGGGTTATTCAGAGTGTGTGTGTGTGTGTGTGTGTGTGTGTGTGTGTGTGTGTGATGGTAAAGTGGGTTATTCAGAGTGTGTGTGTGTGTGTGTGTGATGGTAAAGTGGGTTATTCAGAGTGTGTGTCTGTGTGTGTGTGTGTGATGGTAAAGTGGGTTATTCAGAGTGTGTGTGTGTGTGTGTGTGTGTGTGTGTGTGTGTGTGTGATGGTAAAGTGGGTTATTCAGAGTGTGTGTGTGTGTGTGTGTTTGTGTGTGTGTGTGTGTGTGTAATGGTAAAGTGGGTTATTCAGAGTGTGTGTGTGTGTGTGTTTCTGTGTGTGTGTGTGTGTGTGTGTGTGATAGTAAAGTGGGTTATTCAGAGAGTGTGTGTGTGTGTGTGTTTGTGTGTGATGGTAAAGTGGGTTATTCAGAGTGTGTGTGTGTGAGTGTGTTTCTGTGTGTGTGTGTGTGTGTGTGTTTGTGTGTGATGTAAAGTGGGTTATTCAGAGTGTGTGTGTGTGTGTGTGTGTGTGTGTGTGTTTGTGTGTGTGATAGTAAAATAGGTTAATCAGAGTGT